>OMKZ01018952.1:0-11281 GCA_900302535.1 Neoniphon sammara
ATGTCTGCTGAATTGTCTTCAGGGAACATACACAGGTCCCTGTTTAGTTTTCTATTCAGTTTTCTATGCTGTCAGTATACTTTTAAGTGTTTTCTTTTATTGCATTTTTGAAAAGTTGCCCAGGTCCTTATTGGAATTTTGTAATTGCAGCTGATAATGTATGGATGCATGGTGATTACAGGGTTTTGGTATTGCTGCAACTTGTGCTAATTACATCTTTACTTAAGCTTTATTGAAGTGAGAGAGCTGGAAGGAGTGTTTGCGGTGTTTTTTGGCCGCCGTGTTCAAACCATGTGCTGGGATAATCCGGCAGTAAAAGCGAGCGAAATATCAATTTTTTAAAGCTACAGTCATCTGGCCTTTTGCAGAGCCTTGTATCTATGGGAACCACTTCAATAGCAGAATTTTACAAGTAGGTGGCCCGTTCCTCTCTAACTCCCTTTGCAGTTGGTATTAACATGTGCCCTTATGATGGAGCAAAAACACGGAAAATCCCAAGATGTACTGAAGATCAAGTCACCCAATCACCTTTAGACATGAATAGCAATATGCAAAGTGGATGTCTCTCCAATCTGCATAGAGCAACAGAAATAAACTTGCATGCATGGATCTAACCAGGATGTTTATGCAAATCAAAACATTGTGAGAGAAAGAGGAAATCGATTTCAGCGCGTATGCTGCATATGCATTTTAATGCCACATGTAATCTTGGAAAGCATACACATGTAAGCGCAGTTGAGATATGAGTCACGTCAGAGCCTGCAGTAAAGAGGTCCTAAGTTTATCAGGGCTCTGTGTGCACATCATCCCGGCTCCAATGGTGCAATCAGGTAACGTGCGGTACTTGTTAGACTATCCATTGTCATGCAATGCCGGGGTTATGAGTTCAAGCCTCACCTGGAGCATTTCATTAGCGCGGGGAGATAGTCCTTCAACCCAATCAAGTCGTGTTGTCGGCGAGCATCTGACTTATTGAAGTGTCCTTCAGCGAGACAGCGAATGCCTTCCAGCTCCAGGCGTGCTCCTCTGTAGACGTCTCTACCCTCTGATCTCTCTGCAGGGGGCGGTGGGAGGTAAAAAGGAAATTTCCCTTCATAAATCAATAGTGCCAAATATTTCCTTAGGTTTTGTAAAGAGCTTCCAAGACCCCGGTTCCCGAGGCAACTAGCCTTGATCCAGCTCAATGAATTGCTCATTTTCATCTTCGTTTTCTACCCATTAACCATATCAATGTCATAATTCATGGGATTGACACGGCTGTCTTTGAGCCTCATTTCTTGAATTAATCACTGCCTGGAAAGAGTTCATTCCTCAGTCTAGACCGCTCATGATCAATCACAATAGCAAAGAGTTGCTTTTACTCATGTAGGTACATCTTGACCTGGGCTAAAAGACTAATTGGTGCCTGTAAAACTCAGTGGTCACCTTGTTAGTCTGAAAATTGACTAAAAATGAAAATATTTGATTCATGGAGCTGGAGCCATGCTACTGAGAGACTTATCTGTGTATAAAATATCTATGTAAAGTATCTGTGTTTGTGCCCCAGAGATCACAGAGGAAGGTGTTAATTAGGGTTAGGGTTAAGGCTTTTTAAAATCTGTTTGAAGAGAAGAGCCACATTTGGTAGATATATTTTAATTGATTTATTTGATTGATTGGTTACTTTGTTTTAGGGCATAGAGTGGACAGAGACAAAAAAAGGAATAGAAAAATAGAAATTATTGCCAAAATTCAGGCCCAGTGAGCCAACCAGATGCTCACAATATGATTCAGTTTTTTTTTTTTTCTCCAGCTCAACTATTAAAATGTTGAAATGCCACAATTGTATTTCTTTCCAATCTGGCAACCCTGACAAAGTCAATTTCACAGGTTTGGCAGCCTTCACTGTTCTTTTTCAGGGCTGTCAGATCTTGCCAGGTTTGGCAGGATTAGCACCAAATATCAAACCTTTGAAAAAAAAAAGAAAAAGAAAAAAAAAAATTAAAGGCAAGAGTGGTTTGGTCTGATTAGGCTTTTCAGTTGACAAGAAATATTCCTTATAAAACTGCACGCTCAAACTCAAGAAGATAATGGAAGTTTCTGCCTCAAATGACACTGCTCAAATGAAGAAGTAAAGAACAAAGTGACTATATTGAACTAGTGGTTAGAGGATAGTTTTTACTGTAGATTTTAAAGGTGTGTAAAGGTCAAACCAAAAAAAAAAAAAAATATTCGGCTTCAAGCTCCTATGACAGCAAGCATCTGTCCATTATCAATAAAACTGTCTTTTAATAACTGACCTCCTCTTCAGTATCATATCACGCTCGTCTTAGATAACTTGTGCATGCATGTGGGAGGAATTATGCCCCATATGTATTAAATGGATCATCATTACAGCAGAAGTTAAAGGTTGCTAGCTGAACATGAAATAGTTCTATCTGGACACACATCCTGTCAGCATGGAGATATGGAGATATTTTTATGTGTAGTCCAAAGTGTGAAAGTACCTCTGACCTTACTCTACTTCACCTATCCTTCACTGTGTCACTGGGATGCGAGATAATCTGATGTTGCACGGCATGTTACGATGGGAGCTTGGCACCTGTAATGTAACGGTTGACGTGATGTTTGAGCTGTGCGAATGAGATGTCACTGCTTTTGTGGTCCTGGAGATTTTTTTCTCTTGTTGTAGTGGATGTCTTTTTTCCTGACATGGAAATTTTGAATGTAGCATGTTCATTTTAGAGCATAATCCCCCTCAGCTAACACATACAGTGCTTACGTTAGCATGTTGGATTATATTTGTGAGCAAGACGCCTTTTGGATTGTCGCTGTGCTCTTATTCAATCCTAAGCTGTCACTGTGTGTTGCCAAATATGGGGGTGGTATGAGGGTGTTTTCATCATGTTCACATATGAATGGCGGCATTCAAGGGTTGCCAGTTATGTCGACGTGATTATATGTAATTTAGATGCTCTGACACAGCAGTTCCTACTCACTGATCAAAATGTAGGGGAGTGCAGGGTATTTTTTAAACGAGAGGGTAGTTCACTCCCTTTTGGCACATTGTATTCTATTCATCATGATATTTGGAAAAAAAGAGAGCAGAAAAGGTTGTGAAAGGATTCGAGCCTCATCGGGTTGCAGCACGTGTGGTTACAAAGGCAGCAGCTTAATTAACAATCAGGGCACATTAGAAAGATACTTTGAGAGCGAAAATGGGAAAATTGGTTTGAAAAATGAATGTCTGACATTCACCTCTCCCTCACTAACTACCGTTGAGGTGCCCTTGAGCAGGCCATTTAACCCACAACTGCTCCGGTATATTTTTTTCCCATGGCTTGAACAAAAGGCTGTGGTTTCTGGAAGGCTCCTAGGTGTGAATATGCAGAGCTGTGTGAATGTGAAGCAGGACAGTGCTGGAAAAGAGCATGTGTGCTCAGTTGACTCCCCCGTTAAAATAAGTAAAGGTTAAAGGCAAAGTCCTTTGGGTGACACTCATGCTTTTTTTGTGTGCCAGTCAAATATCAGTCAACTAGCTTTAGCACTTCCACTTATGCATTAAACATGATTTTAAAGTACCAACCTCTGTCTCATCTTAATTTTGAAATGGCTCGAACCACAGGAATGATACGGTTTCTCTAGCTGCACACGATCCTGAAGAACAACGGGATGGCTTTGATGGAGACATTGGACGTTTAGAAAATCAAGAGTTTAAAAAGCAGCTAGTCACGTCAAGTCAATTAAGTTTTATTTGTATTGCCCAATATCACAAATTACAAATTTGCCTCAGGGGGCTTTACAGTCTGCACAGCAATACAGCATTTTCTGTAATTAGACCCTCGTATTGAATAGGGAAAACCCCCCGCCCCCAAAAAAACCTTCATTGGACAACATCAGAGGAGGGATCCCTCTCCCAGGACGGACAGACGTGCAATAGTTGTGTGTACATAATAGAACACAAGTTACAGAATACAGCATAGAAACAGGAAAAACAAAATTATAATGGATTCATAATATATATATGAAGAATGTGATGAAGAGGACGCCAAGCAGCTTCCAGGTGCCACCAGAACAGGACAGAACCTGAGCCACGCGACCACCATCACCATGGAGACCTGGCAGGAGTACAGACTATGCATGCACACAGGGGAGACTCACATCACATCATTCACATACAGGGAAGAAGAGACCAGAAAAGACATTGGGAGAGAGAGAGAGAGAGAGAGAGAGAGAGAGAGATGAGGTGAGGCTGAACTTCTGCAGGATGGAGAACCATGATCCAAAATGTACCTAACTTTTAACTAAATTTACCCTCTCTCCCCTGCACAAAATATGATTAAACAGTTCCAGAGTAGTTACAGGATTTTTATACTGTATATAACTTAAGCATTCCAGCACTGTTGTAGGTTTTAATACCTCACTAATTGATCCTGAGGCAGCACTTCTTGGCACCAGGAGTGCAAATGTCAGTGTTTTCAGTCTTATAGATCTTTGGAGAGAAGCCTTATCTGCAACCTAGAAAGTACTATAGCTTGGTCAACATGTCCTATATTCCTTGCACAAGGCTTGTCACAGGTCTTTAGTGGCTAATTGTAATTTACTCAATGTGTTTCAAGGTTCCCAGGTTTATGTTACAGTATGGAAGACATCCATAAATCTGCAGAGATTGGCCAGCTTGCACTGTCCGGTCCCTAGAATTTAGAGATGTGGACAGGAGCCATTTAGGGTTTGGCTGGGGTGTGGTATGAACAGTAGTTACTAATTAGTTTGAAACATTCACAGCAAATATATAACCATGCATATCAAATCCTTTGGGACAGCAGGGCAGAGAGACCAGTGCTGCCTTTCATTAGTGGTTTAACATCACCTGCCCACAGGGGAGTCCCCGCCGCCATTCTGTTGGTCTGAAAACTTCAAGTTAACTTGATCCTTCAAGGCCTCAGGGATTCAAAAACGATGGTCAGTCTAGAGCTGTTTATTAACCACAATGCACTGCAGTTCTCCATTATTTCTGATGTGACCACAAACGAAACAAACCAATATACATATAATTATGGCAATCCTGTGTCCAAAATCAACTCATCTGTCATGTTGCAGAGCTTATGCCTCACCTTAATCCTTAAGAAATTTGATTTAAAAAAAAAAAAATTAACAACAACAACAATAATAATAATAATCAAGAAAAATCGGAAAAATAAATTTCACAAACCAACAATTGATGCAGTCCTAATTGCCAAATGCCGACGTATTGCCAACTTCTGCAGAAAATGCCATCGCTTTACTGAAATGGCAGTTATTTCTGATTCCCTGAAAAAAGCAACACAGCATTAAGCTCACAAATGGCTGATGATTCATTGTAATGTGGACTGAATGCATGAAAGGGCAAGTGCCTTACAGTTCATAGTCTTTTTATCTTTATTTATGCTTTTCTATTTCTGTAATGGACTGTAAGCCCTGTTTTAGAAAGGTGCTAAATAAAGTTTAGCATTATTATTTAAATCACCCGCTCCCCTCTCCCACTCCCCCTCTGCCCTCCATGTGACGTAGGTTGTTGTGCGTACCTACGGCCTGAAGGGAAGTAAATGAAGGAAAAAGAAGCGAATAATGGAAGCAAAGGTTCAGCACCCTCCTGTAGTGTCTTTGGCCAAGGTTTTGAATCCCTACCAGCCCTGGGGTGCTGTGCTGTAGCTGAGCCTGCACTTTGACCTCCCTTGAGGCAGCTCAACAAAAAGAGAGGCTCTCTTAGGGGGGTCAATAAAATATCACATTATTATTGGATCATATCCAGTATTAATACAGTGATTTCTGAAAGGCTGATAACACAGAGGCAGTTTGTCCTCAGGAGTAGTGCCACTTGTCAAACACGAATTAAGTTGTTAGTTTTGACAGCGACATGCTTATTTACATCTAGATGGCATATAAACAATATTAACCAAACAGATATGCATGCAGTTTAATTGAATAGTCCTAGAATAAGAGTAAGGCCAGTGATTAAATTACTGTGTGTATGTAAATGGAGTCAGTGTGTGTTTCAAGGCTGTCAGGTTTGGTGCTACAGTATTTTATTGATCCAGAGAGACAAAGTGGAAGGCTGCTAATCTTACAACCCTGGAAATGCCTGGTGAGGATTAAGTGAACACTTGTGTGTGTCTGCGTCTCTGTGGGTGTGTGTACGCACTTACCTGTTAATATGTGGGGGGTTCAGAGAGCCTCATCCATTTGTACAAGATTCTACCAGACCTAACCCCACACACACACACACACACACACACACACAGACACACACACACAAAGACTAGGTGAAGTCAAGATGATGGTCGAGTGGAGATTGGCTTTGTGTGTGTGTGTGTCTTTGTGTGTGTGCTCAACTCCAGCTGACCTAACAGATAGAAAGGGCAAGGTCAGTAATGATCGCAAGTAAGAGAAAATGAGTTTTCAACAGTGAGAATGGTAGGGAGCTTCTAGCTGTTTCTTGTTCATGTCTGTCTATCTATTTATCTGTCTGTCTGTCTGTCTGTCTGTCTGCATGTCTATCTGTATGTCTAACTGTCATATCATTTTATCCTGTACTTAATCTCTCTCTCTCTCTCTGCATATCCTTGTCTTCACTGCTGTAAAATGCAGCACAGCTCAAGTGCTTTGGCATTGAAGTCGAAGTGATGACGACATGCTGAAAACATCACCCACTCACTCTTTGTGGCCTTAAACGGATAGGAGAAACACAAAACAATGACATCAACACCTGGAGACAAAGCAGCATTCATGAGACCAGAGTGTATTTTTTTTTCAGAGCTGTTTGTTGCCAATATAGAATTAGGGAAGAAGGCTTGTGACAGAAAGATCGTTGGTTCAAACCCGGAGCGTCCTCCCACAAAGAACGACTCCACAGGTTGTTTGTTCCTACCCTGTAGAACGACCGACAGGAACGTTTCCTAAAGTAGCGCCCCTAGTGGCAGAAAGCAACATAGTAGAAAGAGCGAGACAGTCCGAGTAGGGAGGAGGTGGAGGTGGTGGATGGGTCAATAAAACACAGGAGTGAAGCGAGAGCAGCGTTCGTTTACAGGTGTGTAGGTTTTGTTTTTCATTTCATTTTGTTTCTGCATATTTATTATTGTGACCATAATGATGAAGGTCCTTACCTAACCTTAACCCTAACCTTTTCTTAAACTTAACTAAGTAGTTTTGGTGCCTAAACAAAACCAAATGGCAACTGTTTTGAGATTTGTCTGCGTGCATGCACGCTACAGCTTTAAGAAACGCTCATTTGTGTCGTAATGTGTGAGCCATATTAGAGGGTAGCAATCATTGACCCATGTGGTCATCTGGGTTGGAGGATGTGTTATTAAATCCCCCAGCTGGGCAGGAAAGTGAATGTGTAACACTCTCAATAGCCACTATTGTCAAGCCCTTGATTTAAGGCATTTCATGAGAGAAAAAACACCTAAATACAGCTAAAAGCAAATCTATATGATGTGTCATCACATCAAGATATTTCCAGTGCAGCCACTAACAAAGTTACAGCATTTTTTTTGATGTAAATCATCAGTAGTAAAAAGACAACAACAAAAAAAGATCAAGGGCTTCATTCTAGACTCTCTGCACAGATGTTAAAAAGTCATACAGGGAGAAATCCTTCAATTCCTCCTAGGACAGTAGGCTCAGTAGACCAGAATGCAATGCAGTCACGAGACATGTTGTGTGAGTAAGGGGCTCGGCTGCTGCTTTCTCTCAACTGGAAAGACCGTCTTGCTCTTACTATCGCGAATGCTCCTCGCTTACTGCGCTGGTATAACCCACAGCTGAATGGAACAAGCACAGGCACGTTCTCCGGGGGTTGTTGAAAGTCATTCTGGGAAATCCAGGAAATTGCCAACTGAGGTAGAAGCAGACAAAGCCCGGCGAGGGAAGGTGTATACAACAAAAGGATTTAACTCAAAAGAAGTAGTAATAATTGCATCAAGGAAACAGAACAGTTCAAAAAGAGCGGAGCGCGCGAGCTGTGGCCTAGAGCAACCCTGTGCTCCGGAGCGCCGGTCCCATGTCACTTTGTTGTTGTTGTTTACTTCCTCGCATGCAACCACCTCCATCCTCAGCCCGGTTTATAGTGCAACTTTTTATATATATGTACTCATAACAAAGATTTGTTTCTCCCCTATTCCCCTCACTCAGAGGCCCTTAGTTTGACAGGAACGGTTCCCTGAATATTCATAGAAAGACGTCATCGCGGTGATTTGTTTTGTGATGCACTTTCACTGTTGAGAGTTGACTGGGTGAATGCAAATGGCGTTGCGTAAAGTAACTCATCTCACACAAGACGAGTTTGAAGCTTACGATTCAGTGAACATCTATTACAGCAAAGTACTAGCCTCTTGAATAATGGCTTTTTTTTTGCTGCTGTTACTTATGCGTAATTTAAACACTTTCGCCGAGATATTGGTGTGGATTTATGGGTTGAAGGAATCAGTGTTACATGTGTTGTTTTGTTGTGTAATTGCGGTTGCCAAAAGTATATTCACGTTTCAGGCAATCAAGCCTCTTCTCTTCTCTTTTCTTCTCCTCTCATTAACAATAATATATTATAAACTTTACACATTTTTTATGTTGCTCTCAGATATTAAACAATCAGCCCTCACATTGAGTGTGATAGTTGTGGGGTTGATGACTGATCAGGGCTTGAAAGACCGACTCAAATTAAAACAGCAAAAACATATTTTTCATATATTCATCATTACAGCCCTTTCTATCAGAATAGCTTGACTGCATTTGGTCTTTTGCAGCAGTGGGATTGTTATATAACTGATGGTTACTCAACCCCTAATCGGGACTCCACATTCTTAACCAACGCTTTGTCATGCAACAGCTTAATGAGAGTGTGTGTGTGTGTGTGTAAGAGTGAGTATGACGAACATGGAGTGTGCACTTAAAGTATAAACGTCATTCTCAACTTTAAATCTCGCATGCCGGCGAGAAAGACTGTGTGTGTGTGTGTGTGTGAGTCAGAGTGTGTGGAATAATTCTTCTGCTCTGTGAAATGTTTCTCTTTGAAATTTCATTGTAACTGTGTGTGTGTGTGTGTGTGTGTGTGTGTGTGAAAGGGAGAGCAAGCGAGAGAAAGAGATCACATGCATCTAATGATTTTTTCTATCCTCAACTTTTGTTTTGTCTCTGTTATAATGAGTGTTTCAGTATGCTGTATGTGTGAACGTATGTGCGTGTTATTGCATGTAATGAAGTGAGCTGAATGAAGTGTGTGAGTGCAGCTGCAGGGACCTTGCATGCATGATTGCTTGTTACAGTTATGGAGTAAATGGGACAGACCCTTTCTTCTTTCTTTCTTTCTTTTTTTTTTACCTTTGGTTTGTGTGTCAGCATCTTAATGAGTGGGTTTATAAGAGAGAGAGAGAGAGAGAGAGTGTGTGTATGATGGCATGAATGTGTTTCTGTGTGCTTGAACGCCTGAATGGGAATCGGGTTATAGACCTCACACAGTAGATAACCATTTGTCTGGAGTCTAGTGGCCATTAAAACAATGTGGAGTTTGGTCCTCTGGTAGAAAATGTCATGTTTTGAACACACAAGCCCCAGAGACTTGGGAGCAGACAACATTAGCTGCCCTGGGATTCTCCAGCATTGTTTTTTTTTTTAATCCCTCAGAGACAGGCTAGATAACTGTGAAGAGGAAGAATTACTCATTAAAAAGTATTACACCCAACACAGAAAAAGTTACTATCTAACAGCTGACGCCCTACAATGACAACCATTTACAAAGCTGGCCCACTTCGCCGTGCATTATTAAGAGCTGCAACTGTATGCTGCTCTGTCATTAATACATAATCTATGATCTAGTCCAGCCCGCTACATGGAATTGGTATTACATTACCCAGCTGCAGAGACCATGTGGCAGCCATTTTGAGCCACTCCCAGAAGGCAATAAGAACTGCAACACAATGGAGAGCAGAAAATGGTGCTTGTGAGAAGCGATGTGTAGATACTCACAGGGTGTCAGAGTATTGTGGCTGCACAGCTAACTTACACGCCATTCTGCCAGTCTCTCTCTGTGCCTGTCACTTCTTACCTTCTTACACCCTGTCAACGCCAAATAAGACCCAATGAAATGGCTTCTTCTTCTTCTTCTTCTTCTTCTTCTTCTTCTGTTTTATGGCAATTACCAAATAACTTGAAGGCACATTACTGTCATTTCCTTTATTTCTTTTATTCCTTGATATCACAGGATGTTGAGGTGGGACATAGCATGGGGAAAGATTCATTCATTAGTGTAAACCAATAGGATATCAATTAGGGAGAGAAAGTTTAATTTGATTCGAAAGGGGGAGGGGTGGGACTGTTCAAAGTTTTCATAAGTTGCATTTGTTGTATTTTCTCTCTGTTGTATTTTTGTTACTCTGCAGATAACTAGCCAAAAGTTCATTCAGTTATGTCACTGTGAGATCTTAGCACAGCTACAGTGGTGTTTAATATGAGAATAAATTTCATTGATTTAAAACAGAAGCTGTCAGCTAGTGCTTCAGTGTCAACTACGAATAAATGAGCAAGGGCTTCTTTGTAGACCAAGGGATTTGCAGCAATATTAAACAAACATGCAGGGAGAAATCCAGCATAAAAGAGGGAGATCTCACTTCTTTCTCCCATTAAGTTCCATTGTAGTGTTTGTGCATCACATTTGGCCAGTTTGCCAAGAAACAAAACAGAATTACACCCTAGAACAACAAAACATCACCAGGAAGGCGATGTAAACTGCTAATCCCTGTTTTTTAATCCCTGTTTTAGGGTGGAATTTTCTTTTAAAAATGCGCTGTTTTCCAGGAGGTGAAAAATGGTGGGTTTTCATTTCATGGGGAGTCTAATGTAAGAGGCGACATAGAAAGCACCATATCAGGCATACAAAAAACACTAAATAGTTTAGGGATTTGGTTCCCTGATGATTAAGAAATGGATTGTTTGGATGGGAATCTGCTTCTTGAATGGGGAATGAATGTGCACCCCGCTAGTATGTTTTGGCTGCTTAACTCCGCCTCTCAATATGTATCTGGAGAGCAGTGGAAATGAAATTTGGATCCCGAGAGTGAATCCTGTAATTGTGCTCTTAGTCGGCTCATGCGGTACTGGTTGTTGTGTGATAGCTACCAGTTGTTGCTATGGAGGAGGATGGACGGATGGAAAAATAAATGGAAAGGAGTAGGGTTTATGAGAGAGAGAGAGAGAGAGAGAGAGAGAGAGAGTGTGTGTGTGTGTGTGTGTGTGTGTGTGTGTTGTGTGTGTGTCATAGACAGTCAGCATC
>OMKZ01018953.1:0-13709 GCA_900302535.1 Neoniphon sammara
CAGAATACAAAATGGCTGGGTCAAGTCTTTAGTGAGAGGGGTGAAACTGCAATGAAAGAAACGGTGGGGGAGTGAGGACAACATCACATTTTTTACACCCTTCAGAGGATCTAATGCATTCCTGTCAAAACACATGCCTGCTTTTGTAGTAGTGAAACAAAGATGATTGTACTAGCTGGTTCTGTATTCAATAGATCCAATACTCAAAGCAATTTTCATGCTTTAGTCTCACGAGATTAGAACAAAATACAGAATATTGTATTCACGCCAGCTCACCAAGAATGATGATTGAGGCTGCGTAGAGTGAATCGCTTAACCATTGGGACTGTAAGGCAAAGTCATGCATTTTTGCTATTGTTTCTACAATAAAAAATAACATTTGAGGATAAAGATCAGCCAGGCAGTTCTGGATTGTGGGTCTTTAATGCCGCCAGCAGCAGGATGTCACAGCGTTTAATGAGGTCGCCCCCAAACCAGGTTCAGCTCAGCCAAAGTTTGATCCCCCTGAGGCCATACCTGTCGAAGTATCCTGGTGCAAGACACCTAATCCCTACATGCTGCACTAGCTGGTTGACCTTGCACTCAAAATCAAATGGCCAAAAGCGAATTGAATAGATTATGTCAAATCAAATGCATGTTTCAGTAATTTAAAACAGGCCAACCGCAGAGAAGACCAACTTCAGCTTGCAGCCTGAGTCATAGCTTACCTTTGTTTCAGAATAGAATTAAAAATATTGTATGAATAGTCAAAAGAATGCACGCGTAGCCTAATGTCTGACGCAACCTATACCCTATTTACGTCTATCCTTGGGCCCACACCCATGCTCATGGCATCAGAAAAAAGCCGAGTGCAAGTGGGGCGTAATGGAAAACCCGGGTGTCTAAGTGAGCACATCTGAGTGAGTCATAATCATTCCTCCACTGCTTTGCATACTGCAGCATGCTATCATGACAATGTTCAGGTTTGATGTTGTCAGTGATGATAGATGCAGTCAAAACATGAACATGTTTGCATGCAGTCATGTCCAACAGGATTGTAAGACAAGTCAAGTGAGGGCAATAATCTGATGAGTTAGATATCGTTACCAATGATCCGTATCACATCTTCCTCTCAAAGATGAGATCTTGCTGATTTTGTGCTTGAGTTAGAACTGAGATTTGTGCAAACAAGCAAGGTTGGCTTGTGTATTGTTAGTAATCAACAAATCAGTCAATCAGTGTCATTATAGTCAGATTACTAACAATCTCAAAACAACCTTTATTGTTTGCTGAGATATGCCCATAAAACCAAAAGCACCAGCATCCAACCAGCATTTAGCAGTTTGACCTGCCAATATGCCGATATCCTTGTATTTGGCTCATTGGCATGACAAGTGGAGAAACCTCTGCTTGGACATCAGAGACGCTCTTCAAGCTGTGTGTCCCTAGACTGAATGTACAACATGAGCTGCATGGGACTGTTGTTTTGTTGTCTGCTGGAGCAGAGATGGGGAAAAGATTTTTTCTGGTAAAGCTATTGGGAGGAAAGAAACAGGGATGAAGCCCCTTGTGTCCCCTTTATCCTTAACGGTTTCTAACTCCGTCTTCTCTTCATTCCTCATTCCTACCCTGTCCTTGAACTCTTCTTTGTCTGTCTTTCTGCACCCCCACAACCTCTTCATCCGTCCCTCTGGTTCTCTCTATCACATGCTCCATTATTTGTTCAATCCCCTAGACATTTCACTGCCCATCTCTTCCCCACCCTCTATTACTTTTTGCCACTCCCCATCCCTTGACGTCTCCAACTCCTTCCTCTTCATCCCTCTGTCTTCATCCTTCTCCATGGCCAGACAGGCATTTTTGTCTCAAGCCCTCTCCTCACTGCTCCACTGTGGGATCTGAGATTCTCACCAGGAAAGGGGAGTTATTACCACAGCCATGCCAAAACATTAACCACTTGTCATGAGAAGATTGCTGAATGTCAAGGTCATAAAAACTAGGGGCCTGGAAAACATGTTAATCATTGTGTTCATCCTGCGTTCAAGGGCTGAAGGCCTGGCCTCCCACGTCTGCATGTCCAGCCCAGGGAATGGGTGGGGTGGCTGGGGATGGGCCTTGTTATAGGGAGGGAACCGGGGAAGAGAGGGGGAGAAGGCCTCTCAGTAACACAGACATGGTACTATCGCAGATTTGTCCCATTGCCAGAACAACCTCATGCCTGGAGCTTTGTTAGGATCCAAGACAGCAGCAGAGAGTTCATTATAAGGACATCAAACGCCATGAAAATTTGATGCCTCCTAAAAGCTAAGAGGACCCTTTAAGAAATGACAGGAGAATCATGCAATTGTTTTAACTTCACAGTGGTGAAATAAAGAGTCTGTGTTTTATTGAGAGCACGCAGATTTCAGTTAGGGGAATGAATCCAAATTATTTCTAACCAACTGCATGATAAAGCGCTTAATGAATGGGATTAGTCTTGTTGCCACGGTTTCTTTTGTTTTCATAAAAAACAGAAACATTACACATGCTTTCAGAAATATATAATCTAGACCAGAATCCCACCTTTGCATGAACACTTCCAGTAATACCAACTCTCTATAATGTGCCAAAATACATTTTAACAAACAAAATTGAAGTAATTGTATTTTTTTTAAATGAAAGTGGCACATGTGCTATAAACCACACTATAACAAATAATATGTCTTGGTGTACAAAGAGTTGCATTGTTTCATTTTGCAATTTCTATTTGCTACTCATCCCTTTCTTCCAAATGTAATTACTGCTGAATCCTGCTCCCTCCTAAAATATTGTTTATTTTGGATTCCTTTCAAAATCACCACAAGGATTCAATCTTTCTATTATGATAAATGCTTGCACAGATTTATTGTAAGACAACATATGACCATGGGGAAAAGGCTGAAGTTACATTGTAGTCGTGTCTCTGCTTTGTGTCAGTTGTGCCCAAGCAAATCAAAAATGACTCTGGAACAAATGTTGTGCCAAGGATTGACTTAAGAGTTCGACCACATGTATCATTACGAATTGCAGAAAAAGTGTGAAATGTCTCCTTTAAAGTAAGTGAAAGATCTGGATGCCAGTTTTTTAATCAAGTCATAAGTTGTAAGCCAAACTTTAGGCCTTGGTACATTGTTCCAATATCACAGCTGGCAATGGGAGTATTGTCAATGCTTAAGTGCCTCTGTGCTTTGCAACGTGTCAAAAGCAGAAAGACATTGTAGATTGTTTATTGACATTAATAAATATTTTTTCAACATTTATTTTGATGGACACTTTGATGCGCACATGTGACAGGTTAACTTAGCAAGTCTTGAGCTGAAGAGTGGTGGCTGTTTAAGTTTTTTCCCTCGACTAAACACTTTGACATCTACTTTTCTAGCAAAGATGGCAGAAGTGGACTGAAAGTGGAGCCATATGCAGACATGAGGCAGACATCAGTCCACTTGTTTTGATTTTCCCAGTTCCAAGAAAAATTCTTTCCAGTGGGAATGCTAATTGAAAAGCTATTGTCAGTGAGTTTCTGGCCAAAATGGCAAGTGTTTGGTGAAATCGCTTGATAGCTTCTGAAGCAGTAACCAATTATCTAAAGCCCGCAACACACAAAACAAACACATATGCACACAGTCTTGGTTAGAGAGGTCACAGATGGCTAAGTTGGAAATAAGCATAGTCCTAGAGCAAGGAGACCAGATTTCCACTGAGGGGATCTATGAATTTGATCAGAAAAAGGTTGAGTAATTTTCCAAAGACAAACACAAAGACATGACAGAGATGGATTAGACCCATAAGAGCAACACTCTGCACCTGCACGTGTGTGTTTACATACAGTCTTGAAGTCTGTGATTCCTGTTTGACACAGATACAACCACGCATACAGAAGAACATTTGGTCAGATTCCTGGAGCCAAAAGGGAGAACATGGATCCTCGAGACAGACAGACTGACCGACAGAGAGTTAGACACAGAGACTGAAACAGAAACAAAGAGAGGCAGAGGAAGCACCAGGGGGATAAGATGAACATTGTGAGTCAGCCAAAGATACTGGCTCATTGCCAAAGACCAGTCCTTTTAGCTTCCTCACCTCGGCTCCATTCCCCTGATATTCTCAAGATGCCCTGGATGGATGAGTGGACTGCCTGAATCCTCCAAACACAAGCTTTTATTTTACCACATTATGACTGCTAATGAGGAGAAACACCTGTGGCATCCCAGGGGAAAATTTTACAGGCTCCTTAGCCACACATATAGTACACACTTGATAATCAAAACAAGAAATGAAAACTCAAATATGGAACTCTTGGCTCCCCT
The DNA here is from genome assembly GCA_900302535.1 of Neoniphon sammara. NCBI lineage: Eukaryota > Metazoa > Chordata > Actinopteri > Holocentriformes > Holocentridae > Neoniphon > Neoniphon sammara. The sequence continues at coordinate 4,305 of OMKZ01018953.1, forward strand.
TCTTAAGGCGTAGCACCTTTTCTATGATTTTTATACGTAAAGATGTTTGAAATGGCGGGTCATAAAAACTGAGGCTAGAGATATTTCAGAGCTGTTGTTGGCACCATGTTCCTGAGCTGGGAAATGTTCACACAGTGGATGTGTTAAGTGCCTGCCTTTATGCTGCTGGCAGCGCCACTTGGCTAGGTTGAAAGAAAGGTCAATGTTATGAAGCCTATTTGTTTTGCATGAAATACATTTGAGCTTGGTTCTTTAAAATTTGTTCAATACCCCTATATAAACCATTCAAAATACTGGGAATTGGGAATACATTACCTATATATACCTATGCATTGCGTGCGCCAGACGTATTTTATTGCTGTACTCAGTATGCCAGTTTAATACAAGCTGGTGTATAGTGAAATACAGCAGTCCACATGTTCTCCTGTTACGTGCTCTAGCAGTTAATCAGTACATAACATAATTTTTCATGCAGTTATAGATCTTTTGTTCTACGTGTCTTGCACCGTTTGCAGTTGTACAGAGAAGTCAAGTGCTTTTACAGGTTCCGTGTGCCTGCCTTTTAGCCGCCGTCTGTCTCTTTCTTCCTGTGTTGTCCAGAGGCCAGAACAGCAGAATTTGCTGTTTGAAGTATCCCTGATGCACAACAGGTGCCTCAGCTCTAACGGCAAATGGCTTTCAAACATGAAGATGAGGGGAACTGACAGGCAAAATCTGATCTCTTTCATCTCTGCTACTCCCATTACTACAGTAATGCGCTCAATTCTAAAAGCACTCACCTTTTTTTTTCTTTTCTCCCGTCTGGCAGAAAAGCTGTAGGCTGAGGAACAAAGGTACAGGGCTGTACCAAAAATGGGTTCTTCAACACATAACTTAAGGCTATTCGGTTTTGATGTTATATTGAAACTTTAATATTTATCATGCTCACATAGTGCTATATTGAACCCAGCTCAGAAACCTTTTTTTTCCCCTGGTCAATGTTAATTACCTCTCTGACAGAATATTAGAGACTCAAGCACAATTATGGTTGCTTAATTCCAAAGTAAAATGTAAAAGTAAAATTTATCCACCAAACAACATGCATATATTGTGTTTAAAAGCTATGACATTACCACTGAAGCCGCATGACAGATGCATTGTGCATATAAAAGCGATTATGATCCTTCATGGAGCCATTGCGGCAATTTGAAGAAATGGTTCTTCAAATTGCTGTAACTGTGCTACAAGACGCATTCCATCTATGAGAATTTTAAAGCTACTAGCCCACAAGGAGCCTCTGAATAACTGTCTTTTTGGAATGTAACTTAAGTTTGGTTTCAACAGACAGGGCATGACATCATTTTGCGTGACAAAAGCTCATGGCAGTATCTAGACTATTGTATCATTTCCACATGGTGAATTGTGTAAAATGTGACAAGCTGATTGTCGTCAGTGGAAGACAAGCTTGAGGACAGAAGTATGCAAGTTGACTCCTCTTTTACAATCATTTTATATGGTGCTTAAAACAAAGACTAGTCAAAGGAGGAAAGAGTTAAGCAACTGTAACACTAAGACTGCCAAGAGAAAAAAAACATTATGAAATGCAGTGTATTGTCATTGTGTTTACTTGTGCAAGTTTGAATGCACGATACTGTGCATGTGGATCCTGCATGTGTATTTGATGATTTTTCATTCCAAAAGGTATCCACCATAGTAGCAGTTAAAATGATTTAAGCAGTTGCAGTCTTTAAATATTGGGTAATAAATATCAGATAACGTTTCTTAAGAAACAGATATCTTCATGCATGTGGGTGTGTGAAAAGACAGAGAGAGCAAGCTGACCTGGCACCCCTCTTGATAATTATTTCCAGTGGATGACAGCAAGCGGAACTGCACTACACGGACTCGATGAGAGACACGGTGGAACTGTTTACCTTCCTCTCTTTCTCCTGCTCTTTCTCGCTCACTCTCTCTCTTTCTGCCTGTGTTATAAGGGCTCATCCGTCAGTTTCTTTTTCTCACCCCTTCATAATCTGCTGCCGTTGTCATCACATGGAGAGAGAGGTGTGTGTTTGTTTGAGAGGACTGTTGACATGCGGCTCCTGCACATCTTTTAACGGGGACTTGGAACCAGTGACTAATGTATCACACAGAGAAAGGAAGAAACCCAGGCAAACTGTGAACTAATATCAGTTTGATGGCACTATTCATTGTTATTAATGTGTCACAGTCAACACACTGTACTTTAACCACATGATTTGACAGCATGCGGATAATACATCCTGATGCAGTGATGCATCATGTGGTCTGTGAATTGTAGAATGAGTGAAAATGTGTTACTGACAATTAATAGTGCATAGTCAGTACCAGTAAATGTGTGGCAGGGCTCCATTGCCTTGGGTAAAGTAATTAGTCTCTGTCTGCAGTGTTTTCCCCTCACACTCCCTACTGATTCGTTTTCCAGTTCACAACTTAGCAGCTGCATGACTTATGCCTTTTTCCACATTCTTTCATCAACTTTGGACACCTCGTTTAACCAGGTAGTGCCTTGTACCACCTTGAAAGCTCATGCCGTTACAGGGTTTGACCGTGATGGATGACTCAACAGAAATGGTTTGGCAAATCTGTGGAGTCGGACGCTAAGCCACATCAGGCTGTCTTGCAAAGTCTTGCTCTCATAAACATCCTCCTTGGTGCCAATTTGAGAACTGCATAAAGCATGAATCATAAAGAAGGTCCCAAACAACTGCTTTGTTTATCCCGCTGTGTATTAATACAGTATGTTCAGTATCTGGAAATATGGAGGGTATCTGTCATTTGTGTGGGATTTGCTCAAATGGTTTTGGAGGCAATACCTTTCTGATTATTGGGCCAGCTCATGTGATCAGAATGACCTCCTTTTCACTTTCTTATCCTTCAGGGCTTCAACCACATGTGCCTGTGTGCTGTTTTCTGTCCAGTTGTTGAAGTGTGGACAGTTGACACACTTAGATGTGAAACACCAAGTATTGCTGGAGTGCACCGTGCAGCAGGAGCAATTCACTGTCCTGAGCAAGTCCAAGTGCAGGGAGCCTCACACACCACTCTTTGCAACTGAATACATAGCGTGAGACTTCCTGTTTTATCAGTACCATATGCATCGCCTTTCCTGCACCATGTGACAGAGGGTTTTTCTCAGTGTGTAAAATCCACTGGACCTTTTAATGTATATTTTTCTATTCCAGTCCCAGTCTGCACCCTGTCCATGTTCCTGAAATATCTAGCTTTCCAGTACAGCTAGCAGAGAATGGGGCTAGCACTGATCTCTAAAGCAGGGTTTCGTTTCCACAAAACCATTAAACAAACAAACAGCATTGGGAACACATCCAAACCCTGTTCATTCAAATACAGCAAAACCACAAGAGCATCTCAAGAGTCTGAGCATTTATGCCTGTGCATGTGTGTGCGTGTATGTGTGTGTTTGTGCATCTCTTATGCTGAATACAGTATTGGTGACAGGGTGAGAGGGGGAGACAGACAGGCAGCTTGAGAGCGAGAGAGCAAGAGAGTGAAAGAGAGAGAGGAAGAGAGAGAGAGTGCTATGATCCAGTGCTGAGATAATCCTATAAGTCAGAGGTGCTCTGTAAAGCGCTCTGACCCCTGTGCTCCTGCACTGCAGTGTTTACGCTGGCTCCACTGGCATTAAACACAAGCCACATATTTTTAACATTAGGATCCTCCCAGCTCACCCAGGGCCATGTAAATAGTGAGCTGCCCGTCAGCCTGGATCAATCAACTCAGTGGCTGTTTGGACCAGCTCCATATGTGAGTGTGCGTGTGTGTTTGTATCTGTGTGCATACACACGTGTGTGTGTGTGTGTGTGTGTGTGTGTGTCTGCATCTGTGCCTCCTTGTCTGTATCTGTAGGTGACATCATTTATTTGACATGATTCATATTTGTAAAACCTGATACAGAAATTGCCTAGGTAGGGCTACTATGTGAACATAAATGTGCAAAAGCTCAAACTACAGCAATAACCTAGTTCTTTGGATTTTATTGCAGCCAATAGGATAATATGAGGTCGGTTATCTCTAATTTCTGTCTCTAGAGATCACTGCTTCCATCTCTCAAGATCACTAGAGTATACAGTGGATGCTATGCCAACCCCAAATTGACCCTGAGGACAAACAAATGTGAAAGAACTGATACACAAATAGCAATCTCAAGGACTTGAGGACTCTCAGCTTGTGGGAAAATACCTGAAAAATGATCTAAGATGCTGATCCTCTCATATGCAGTTGGATAGCTGTTCATAATGGGAGCCAGGCCAGAGACATTTTGATATTACTCAACTGTTTGCTGTTGTCTTTAAGGGGCTGCCTGTGCAGGCTATGTAGGCAACACCGCCCCCTTCTGGTTATTATGTATAACACTGGAACGCATTCAGTGCATATCGGTGTTCTGGTGCACACTGAACACAAAGGAGCTAATGAAAAGAACAAACAAACAAACAAAAACAAAAAACTAGGTAATTCATTATCTTTGCATAAACTGACATGCATTAAAGAGCAAACTCTCTCTCTGTTTATTTGTACACAGCCAAGGGCAAACCTCTCACCACAAGACACTAAAATTAGACATGTTCAGATAACCATTTAGTACAATAACAAGATTTTTTACATTCTAACACCATGCCAGCATGATGAGTTGTTTACAAGAGGCATTACAGATTACAGGTCTCTATAAACCAAAATTACTGACACACCTGTTTTTACTCACCTCAGTGACCTTTAGAGAGAGAGAGAGAGAGAGAGAGAGAGAGAGGCAGACAGACAGTCTGGGTTTGTGGGTGGGTGGCCATACATATCAACACACCTAAGCATGCAAACTATTCATTAAAGTAACCTTACGCATATGCCTACATGTGTGTTCCTGTGCCAAAACATCTAAAATAGACATTGTGTGTGTGTGTGTGTGTGTGTGTGTGTGTGTGAGAGAGAGAGAGAGAGAGAGAGAGAGAGAGAGAGACATCTGCAACAGCCCTCACTCTTGCTGCATGTTGGTGTGCATGCGTTTGATACACATGTAATATCTAATGAGGTGCGACATGCCACACATTCCAACCTATGGCATGTGTAAGCGCTGAGAGTTAAACATGGTGAGTGTGTGTGTGATAGGGTCAGATAATGGTAAACTCTGTATATCTGCGAGAGGAAGAGCGAGCGGGTGAAAAGAGAGGAGTGCCCAGAGTTTTGAAATACTCTCAACCATCTTGTCTACACTGCTAAACGGAGCTCCATTTCATTACCTTGCTTCTTGAACGATAGCACTCTATGTACTCTATCTACTCTATTTTCGTTGTGCATAACAAAGCAGAGCAGTCTTTTAGATACATTGAAAATGAACACTGAAAATGATAAAAAAAAAAAAAAAGATATATGTACTAACACTACCACTCAATGATACTCCATATCGCTGCCAACTAATTTGAAACAGTTACTGTAAAGATGCCCTATGTGAAACTGAGGGTAGATTGAAATGAGGACCATTTAGATTCAACCACTAAAAAAACATGGAATAGGGGCACACTGTGTAGAGCGTGTACCACATATTATTAGTACTGTAGTGCCGCGAGTTAAAAAAAATATACATATGGTATAAGCTCATTTATCAATAGGTTAGGTGAACAGCAAAAACCACAAAGACTAAACTATAAAATTTAAAACTTACTGTTTTTCTCAGTCGAGTCTAAACTGTCCTCACTTCAATCAACCCTCAGCAATTTTGCATTGTGCACGTTCAGTATTTTTTTTTAGCGAAAACAACAGCTGTAAATGGTCAGATATATTTGAAAAGCTGAACCCCTCTGGAGCCGGGTAACTGAGGCAAGCTTCTATTCCAGGCATCATTGTTCTTGAGGTTTATCCTCACATTTGGGACATTCCCGCGTCACCCATTGGGCGTTCAGTGCAGTTCACATGTACTAGATAGACGCCATAATGCAAACCATCAACATATTGTGTAGAGCGCTTGGGAGATTCTTTATTGATCCCTGTGGGTAAATTCTGTTTTTACTCGTCCGCTCTCCAGAGAGGTCAGAGCACAAGGTCAACCATAGACCCCCTGCAGCTGATAGGGATTCAGTGTCTTACTCATTATTTTAGCTGGCTGGACGCATGCTGACATGAAGCTTGAATTTGGGTCCTCCAATTGAAAATATTTGCTATGCCAGGTGACCACAGAGCTAAGAGACTGATCATTGTGTCCTGTTTGTGCAATTGCTAATTTGTTGAGGTTGAATATTTTGTCTGTGTCTGTATATGTTGCAGAGCTCTGGTTCAGGGGGTCCAGATGGCAGCATGAGGGGCCTGGCCTGCATTGGAGTCTGGCTCTAGAGTCCACAGGGGCTCACACTTCAACTGGACACATTCCACAGGTACACACAAACACCCTGTGCACCCCAACACACATTTATAAGCAAAGTTCAAGGCCCAAAGATTTTCCTGTGGGAGTGAAAATGGACAAAACATTTGTGCTCACCAGGAGTTAGAAGTATTTTAACTGTTTCTGTAGCTCAAAGAATTGGCACTAAAACTGTCAAGGTTAGAGATTCAAGTCCCACTGGGGAACCCCTGCTAGGCAATGTTGGTACTCATGGTCCATCCTGCAGCCTGATGCTTAAAGAAATACTTCACCCAAAAGCTATCTATTTTGTATCATACTCACTGAGTAGTTTTGAATATTACATGAAAAAAGTTTTAATTGCAATTGAGTTTTGGAAGAACAGTTCCAAAACTCTAGCTGCTTCCATTAGCATGAAGTTGATCAGCAACTTTGAAAAACAGCAGCAAAAAGGATGTGAAAACATCCATTTCAAATTGTCAAACTCTTTGTGCAAAGTACTCAAAGTCCCAACTTCAGGTCTCAAACCAGTGTTAATATAATAAACAAAACTAGGCAGCCTAGTTGAAGCCGGACTGCCACTGCAGCTTGAATCACTGAAACTGAACAACTGCTATTTCACGTTCCAAGTGTGAGTATTTGTGTGTTTGTGCACCACCATGAAATTCCATGACATCAAACACTTTAGCCCACTAAACAGCCTTTCTGCAGTTCGGTCACCTCCCTGTAGGACCGTAGTGCCCATGAGCAGTCATGCATGTCTGGTCCTGGGAGCCAGGGGGAGACAACTCTCAGCTCCTAGAGTTTTATAGGAGCTTTTCAATTTGGACTGTAGTAATCACATTGGTTTGGGACATACTGTCATTGGCTAATGAGTGTTTGTTTGGCTTGGCTCTGCCTTCAGCGCCCCCAGAGTTACTCTCAAACTAGCCTAAGTACAAATAAATGACAGCTCAAGATGGAAAACCAAAATACAGCTGTGATAAATACTGCTGCTGAATTAAATAAATTCTGATAACTGAATACATCCACACACATCCATACATACACGCAAACACACACACCCATATACTACAGGATGAACTACCTGAAATTACAGCTTACCTCGTGTGTCCAGCTAGCTAGCCAAATTCCCTCAAGCTCCGCCTGGATTTTTGTGCATGTGCTTTTCAGCAGTGGGTGTCACTCACATACGGACAGACTGAGTTACATCTGCGCAGGATTCCTGGCTGGCCCCATCTGGCAAAAATTGCTAAATAAACCACTTCAGGAAAATGCCTTATACACGAGCAGCTGCCAGGTCTGCATATTCACTGAACAGAAGACCTGCCACCAGCTTGTCTTTGGTGACCCTGATGCTTCAGTCAGCCCACTGAGTCAGGCTTCGGTCACAACACTGACTGAAATGTCAGTATAACCAATAAGTGAACAGGACTCCTGGCCAACAAACAAGCTGGAGACGAGTCTTGAGCTCAGTGAGCATGCAGGCCAATCGCATGCATGAAAGCATTTCCAGAAATGCTTTGTGTAGCAATTTTTTGTACTGAACATAGGAAGGGAGACTCAAGAATTGGATTATGCTACATGTTTGAGTTTGAGAATTTTAAATTGATGTTTTCACATCTTTTTTGCCACTGTTTGTGGAATTAACTCCATGCGAACACAAGGGGTTACAGTTTTTGAGCCTTCATTCTCTGTGAGGCATGCAATTGTCTTCGGACACTCAGGACCACTCATGAGTGTGTGATACAATCTAACTAGCTTTTAGGTGAAGTAACTTAAATTTGTGGAAAATCTGAGTCTAACTGTGCATTATTTGTGTGTGTGTGTGTGTGTCTCTCTGTCAGGACGTGTGCCCATGAGGTCGTCGCCACTGGTCCTGCTCCTCTTGATCGGCGTCCAGGCTGTACTGAACATGGGAGGTGGACGGGCCCTGAGCACCGGGGCAGCCAACCACAAAGTAGGACAGCAGACAGCAGCCAATCACAGAGCAGGACACCATAAGACCAGCCACCATAAGACCAAGAGGCCCCATCGGGCAGCTTCACAAACCCAGGATAGGAGCCCCGTTGTTGGGCACTCTATGTCGGATTCCGCCCTTGACTCCTACATCCCAGAGGTGGACCCCAAGCTCTTCTCCAAGAGACGGTACCGCTCCTCGCCCCGTGTTGTCTTCAGCGAGGTGCCCCCATCGCACAATGTCCTGGAGGGTGAGGGCGATGACATTGGGGGCATGAGGGGGGTGAGGGTGAGGCGCAGGGCAGGGTCTCAGCCCATGCACCGAGGAGAGTACTCAGTCTGTGACAGCATAAACAACTGGGTGGGCAACCTGACACGGGCCACAGACATGGCCGGGAACGAGGTGACAGTGCTGTCCAATGTTAAAATCAACAACGTGGTGAAGAAGCAGCTCTTCTACGAGACCACCTGCCGATCCCCCACGCACAGTCCTGGATCTAGCAGCGGGGCCAGGGCAGGGATACGGGGCGGCAAATCGAAGTCGGAAAACTCGGGCTGTCGCGGCATCGACAGTCGCCACTGGAACTCCTACTGCACCAACACACACACATACGTACGTGCCCTGACCATCTTCAAGGACCAGACTGCCTGGCGTCTCATCCGGATCAACGCTGCATGTGTGTGTGTTCTCAGCCGGAAGTCTTGGAGTGGACGACTGGGCCACTGACTGGGGAGGACAACTCCTGACCATTGAACTATGAATTCTAACCCCTGACACTCTCTCTCTCTCACACACACACACACACACACACACACACACTTCGCCACTAAGCACACACACTTCTTCTAAACAGCCACTGCAGCTTTATTGCCAATACTGTACTCCTTTTCCCCACCTCCAAGTACACATCCAAAAATGCACTCACACACACACACACACACACACACACACACACACACACACACAGACCGTAGCCTTCCATCCTGTCACATCAGACACATATGCAATTTGCACGTACACTCACATGCACACAAACACACACACACACACACACACACACAAAGAGCCCTAAACATCTTAGTTC
>OMKZ01018954.1:0-14878 GCA_900302535.1 Neoniphon sammara
CGACCCGCCATGGCCTGGAGGAAAAGAGGGGGGAGGGTTTTACACATTTGCTGCAGGCAGAAGCATCTGAACATCTTAAAAACCTGGTTTTCTTCTATTTGTTTAGAAGTGATGCAGCATCAAAGCAACAAAATGAACCACAGGTGTTTGAGAAGATAAACAGCGCAATTTAATTTCTCTTTTCAATCAAGGAAAATCTAGTCCTAATGTTTTAAATGAGTGTTATGCAAGTTATTATACATGCAAGTTATTATATACTATAAGTATTATATAGCCAAGTTGGAGATACATTAGTTGACTCTGTAGGTGTGTGAACTGCATTTGCACTACACACTTGTACATGCACACCCACATGTAGGCGTTACACTCGGTATGTTTGGAATGTCTTCGTCGAAACTTGCATCAGAATGTACATTTTATGGAGGCATGTTTGACACAAATGTATTTACACACAGACCTGCCCAGACACAGCACCCACATAAACACAAGTCAAAAATGCACACAGTGTGTCCTTACCCCTGACATTTCATAGATGTGTGTGGAAGCCATCATGGCCGCTCCTACGGGCCCAGTTCGTCTCTCTGGCAGCACGGTGTACAGCTGTGGCGTCTCATTCCTGCAGACACAACAGAGTCGTCATTCGCAAAGCACACATACACTGTAACAGCTGATATTAGTCAGGGCCTGAGCCTGAGACTAACTTTTTCCAAGGGGTGTTTTCTTGTCTGCTTTGATGAGGGTTCAGATCAGAGGCTGTTGTTTTTGTTTTCTATAACCTGTGGGCCTGGAAAGGCCTTTGACACTGTAACAGTCAGTGAGTAAAGGCTGTAAATATAAACTTGAACTTTTATCCAAATTAAGCAGAGCATCTTTTGGTCAGGCAATGAAATAGTTGATGATAGTTACTTGCTGGTAAATTTTGAAATCAACCAGGATAGACACCAGAATGAATACCATGCTTTTGTTAATGCCAGAACAGTCTTTTAGATGCTGAATAGAACACCATTACTATCTTATTAGTCCAACACTTAGAGAGACTTAGTATTGGAAAATGCATAATGGTGCAAGTATTGCTGAATGCACAAAGTTTATTATTTGCAATAGTTCATTACTGATGAAAAATTCTATAACTTTCTCTGAGATATACTGTGACAGTTTTCAGCTTGTTTTTCTATTACTGATATATTGAACTGCATCATGTTGTTGTTTTCTTATTCTAATCTTTGTCTAAATGCTCCTCTGTATTCATTTAGCAGGGGTACGGCACCACATTATGAGCACGCCCACAAAATCCCACAGTGGGAAATTAAATTTAGGATAGTTCAAAGAATATAGACTGGCACTCACCCATCCATCGCCTCCTCAATCTTCTTCTTCCTCAGCTCAATCAGCTCTGGGGTCTCCATTCCGGCCGGGACTGAGGAGAAGCCTCCTGGGGTGATCAGCCCACTGGAACACACACACATATAAGATATAGCATGTTAACTGCCTGTCGATGTGTGTGGGTCTCACTGAGTGTGTCTTTGCCATCTCATATGAACATTAAGCTGTGAAAAGAACAATCTGAGACCCAAAGGCATAAACAGCCTCGTTAACTCACTCAGACACACACAAACACACGTAAGTTAAACAAGTCATCAACTGAGCCAACTTATCCAGTCTAAATGCTAATCAGACCGGGTGCTTTAATCCCACACGTTCTGAGACCAACTGAGCTTATAATGGCCATTTATTTCAAATCAGTGTCAACAGTTTGCGTCTCTTCACTTACGAGAGTTTACCTGAACATCAAAATGACATTCCCTGCTGCAGCTCATTGAACAGAAAGTGATACAGACAGCACTGGAGTTAGTAGGATAGTTTTTAAATAGACCACTGAAGTTTGATTGAAGATTTTAGTCCCTCTGAGGCTGCACACACTAAAAATAAAACACTACATATTCATATTGGATATATTTTGTTATACGATGTTCATGACTCGGGGGAAAAATTATTACATCTTCTACAATGTGACTATCTTACTACAGATAAATAAATAACTGGTGGGTATTTTTATGGTCCCAGCTTCCAAAAGGAGGATATTTAAGATGTATACACTAATTTATTGGGGTTTCTTGAAAAAAAAAGGCCAGTTATTATGTATGTTAAGCACCTGTCTGCTGGTGTGAAGAATCCAGTTTCGTCTGGTTTCTCCTCATCGCTCTCCTCCTCCTCCTCTTCCTCTGACGACTCCTCGTCCGATGGCTCCAGCTCTCCCCATGGTGTGTGATCCACTTCCTCCTCCTCCGCCTTGGCCTGCACACACAAACACAAAAACTCATCAACTATAAACAATCAGGGTGTCTGCCAGTTTCCGTGGGTCAAATTTAAGATGCTGTCTAATTTAATGGCAGTTAAAAATTAAAAGTAAGGCCCATTGACAACTGGAATAAAGGTGAAAACAAAATGCCTGGTGACCTAACACAATATAAACTGGGCTGATTTCTCCTGAATAAACAAACAGTGTACCAAGAAACTGCAAAATTACTAAAACCTGAAAGTTTTCAGGGCTTTTTCAAAGCCATGATAATGATTTAAGATTTTTTTTTATTTTAGACCTGCAGACATCCTGAAGTACACTATGTAAATATTCTGTGTATATCTGTAGATACTAATGTTGATGTGCAGGGAAACAATGTCAGATGATTATCTTTTTTAATTTTTCAGGGTTTCATAATCATCATTTTCAGCTCTCAGTTGTGTCATTAAAGAAGCTGGAAGATTATTCACATTTTCTGACTATGTTTTAGTTTCCATAACTTTTCCAGGACTCCAAAACACGCCTTTCTAATTCCATCTATACCCTTTACAGGATTTCCTCAGAGTGAGGCATGTGTGTTTGTAAGACTGTGTGTGTGTGTGTGTGTGTGTGTGTGTGCGTGCGTGTCTTCTGACCTGAAAATCTCCAGCATTGGTCCCGAACACGTCTCCGTACAGAGGTTTGCCCATCTCATCGACTGGCGGCTTCCCCCAGCCTCCAGCGTGGTAACCGAACGTACAGCTCTACAGACAGAGAGACAGATAAAGACAAAGAGGAAGAGATGGAGAGATGAGAGGGAATATTGAAAAGCACTGATAAGACTGATATGACTGATAAGATCTGATTAATAATCTCCTGTGCTACTTTATCAGAATGGGTTTCCAAAAAGAAACTTGGCTTTATTTACTTTGGGTTAGTAAAAATACAAATCCAAATACTTGTTTTAAATTACTTAATATAGATGGGTGCAAAGACTATCAAAAAACTCAGTAGCATTATATGATGTAGGTGCCTTACCTCTGGGATGGGGGAGTTGAGTCCGGGGATTTTCAGGTTGGGATAGGAGGGAGGAGGGCCGTACCTCTGCATGGCTATCAGCCAGGGAGGAGGAACCTTGTGGGAGTTCTGGGAAAGAAGAAATGTAATTAAATTAGAATAAAAAGAACAGTATTAGATGACTTAACTGCAGCGATTTCTCAGTAAATGTTGTATAGATCCATTACAGGTCCTTCATGACACACTGGGCCTATGTAAGATACACTCAGGCCTTACACATTTGTGTTTTTTTTTTTTTACTTAAACTGTCCTTAATTCCAATGTTTTAATCACTTCACATTTTCTCTACTCATGGAAGTTATGTTTGCTGTGGTTGCCCATTTCTGCTCAGTAAATTAGATAAGGAATTTGCCATGATCTACCCTGGGAATCTGCCTGAAAGAAACACATTCATCTGGATAAGAAGGAGAATGTACCCAGATACAGAATAATATCTAACCTAATGAGTTATTTGTGGGGTGCTTTTATCCAGAGCAACTCACAGGACCTTCGGTGTGTGGATCTTAAACATGGGTGGGTGCAGTGGGAGTTGAATGCTTGACAATGGCACTGTTGGCATTATGATCAACTAATTTTGGTAATATAGAAATTTAGTGTTATTCTACTTATTTTAAGTCACGTGTCAGCTGAATGACTAGAATGTAAAGTGTAAAAATAAAGGTGACAGAGGCTCTTACAGGTCCAACAGGCATGCCCAGAGCGATGCGCAGCTCATCAGACAGATCGCCTGGCTTCTTCTCCTTAAGACGAGTCTCAAACTCTTTACCCTGGAGACACAAAGACATGATCTGTCAGCTGGTGGACCCACTGACCCAAAACATCTTCTATTACTGTGACTGCATTCCTCCATTCCCAGTGGAAACCCAGATAAAGATTTGTATAAAGACCCAGGTGAAACAAATGGCACAAATTTCAGCGCTTAACCCGTGTTTTGGGGCTGCACCACGGTCTGTTTTCACACAAATGAGTGTGACAGAAAAAGCACACTGTGCAAGGATGGATGGTGGTTCCAAAGTTAAGAAATTACAGCATTATCAACAGAGAAGCTAATAATACCCAGCAGCATTATACAAAAGAAGAAATTGACAGCTGGAAAGAGCTAAAAACAGGAAAGAGCTAAACAGAAACAAAAAAAACTCTCAAATTTACTGTGAGTAATCTATTAATAATTTTGACTATAAAATATTCGTGTGAACTATAATAGCAAATACCAATCACAAGCTGCACTTGAGCCTAAAGTGATGTCTTAAACTTTCTTTTGTAGTCTAACTTGCAGCCAAAAACCCCCCCAAAAGTATTAATTTTATAATGATACGAAACAGAAAAAAATCTGAGCATTTGTGAAGCTGTAGCCTAATCAACAAATGTTTGGTATTTTTAATAGATAAATGACTAAAACGCTTGATCATTTAGCAAAATTATAATCAGTTTTCTGTTGATCAACTGACTGATTAACCAAGTAATTGCTCCAGGAAAATCAATGTTGCACAGTGTGTGATGAGGCTCTGGTACCTCGTAGTAAAGGTCTCCATGGATGGTGAGCTTCGGCTTCATCTGCCATTTGAAGAAGGCGTCGTGGAGCTTCTGGTAGTCAATGTCGATCTTTCCCATCTTGGGACGGACCTTCTCCCTCATTTTGGTCTTCATAGTTTTGGCATCTTCCTGTAAATGGGGAATGAAAAGTCTGTATCACAATACTGTATAGAAAATCTTTACAACATAGATGTTCATTAGCCCTGGACTACCCACTCGCCTTAAGAAATGAACTGTGCTTTCTCTGAATAGGTGTGGTCAGGACAAAATTTAAGTTGAAAAAGGTGAACTGGGTCTGGAAAATCAACCCACCTTCTCCTGCAGGGCCTCCCTCATCTCCTGGATGCCGGTCCTCTTGATGAACTCCGGCAGCTCAAACGGCGGCTTCTCAATGCCCCTCTTGCCCTGCAGGTACTTCCTCTTGAAGCACCAGTGGCGCGGCACCGGCACCGTGTTCCTGGTGGCCTTGAGGTGCACCAGCAGTTTGGGCTCCTGGGCCGTCACGTCGTGCATCTCCACCACGTCTGGACGAGCCACCAGCTGAAGCACAGGAGAGGGGAGAGAGGTTAGGACAAACAGTATTGTCTGTATTATATCTTTATTCCTCTCCAGGGCTGGGCATTGACAAATAACTCCCAGTATTTAAATGTATTTACTTGTGCTGCAAAACCAAACTGTTTTGGGAGATACTTTTATTAATAATAATTCTTAATCTTGAGTTATTTCACTGTAAATTTGGCATTTTATAAAAACCTTTAGACTGTTTTTGGCTGCAGCTGGTATTCAAAGCAAATTGAAATAGCATGGTAATTGGGGCTGTGTGATATGGCTGAAATCAATATTATGATACTCCTGAGGACTGTTTTTTCAATATCAAAATATATCACAATGCAAAATCATGATAAATAATCAAATTAATGTTATTCCTATTGAATTGAATGGTAGTGTTTGGTGTGATTTCAAGCAAAACCCAAATTTTCACATAAAATGTTAAATTCTTGTTGTTCACCTGTTTGAGTTCAGCAACAGTCAGCCTGTTCATCCTCCTCAGCTTCTTCTTGGACAGTTTGGGGGCGTCTGGTCTGATTTCCTGTGCAGAGAGAGCATTTTAAACATCTTTAAATACACTAAATCAAATCATAATCCATAAAAAATTCAAATACTGAAAAGCCTCAGTATGGTTTGGAGACAGAAAGTATCGCCTCGGCCTATCTACATACACAAAAACAAGGTGGCAGAAACACATAGTCAGGCAGGCAAACACACACATGCACACTCTGAAGCAAACAGGATTTTGTTCCTATTCTTAACAGATGGAGGGATTCAAACCTCATCACTGTCATCACTGTCTTTCTTCTCCTCCTCGAATCCCTTCTTCCGTAGTACGGCTGTTTCTGGTTTCTCTGCTTTCTCGGGCTCCTTCTCTTTCTCTTTCTTCACATCATCAGTCAGCTAGAAAAGAGTGGGAGAAACACAGGCATAAAAATAAAAATAAAAATAAAAACCATTCACCTTGAGACACATTTGCACAAGGCTGTTGTTCATGTGGCATGATTCACAGCGACAACAGAGCAGGTCAAAAGTCCCACCTTGAACGCCTCAAAGATCCTCTTGAAGAAGATGAAGTTTGGGTCGTAGATCTCCGGCTCCTCTGTGACATACTCGATCTCCACCTCCGGCTCCTTATCTTTCTCTTTCTCCTTCTCGCTCCCGTCCTTCTTCTGCTGCTCCACCTGCTGCTGCTCCCGCTTCTCCTGGGCGCGCTTCTTCTTGTTCTTCTTCTTGCGGTTCCTGCGCTTGCGGTTTTTCTGAGGTGAGGGTGGGAAAGGGAAGACAGAAAACCACTTTACAAAACCTCTTCAACTTTTGGAATGTAACTTCTCAAATTATTACACTGTAGGGATCCACCAACATCAGTTTTTTTTTTTACAGAGAATGAAACTTTACCATGAATTTGGGCTGATTGAACAAAATAATTGATATAAAATTTGTCTTTTTTTCTACCACAAAAGAATGGAGTGAAAGTATGAAAACAAATTTGCAATCACGTTGAGTATTATGCTGCACACATTTGTTATGATTACGATGATTGGAAATACAAAAATGGAAAGCGGCAATTTTCAGTTTGCAGCAGATGGGGACTGTGTGGCCAAAGAACCTAAAAGTCTGAAAAACAAATATCATTTCCCAAAAGCTGTTGTGTGTGATTATGTAATTAGTTTAGAATACATAAAAAAGGATGTAGGACTTGTATGAAAATTTGGAAAGTGTGAAGAGTCACAGTTTAAGTTATATTTCCACAATAACAGCACTTCTGCCTTTATTTATGAATGAGATATGACTCAAAGAACAGAGATGATTTAACATGATTTTTATCAAGTGCTATGAACAATTTCATTCTGGAAAAAAAAACATGAAAACTCATGTGTATGAGAAGCAAAATTGGGGTAAAAACTTACGTCTTTCTTCGATGTCTGGCTGTCCTCCTCGTCTGTCTCAGACATGACAGGAGCGGAGGAGCTGGTCATCTCCATCTCCGCTCCCTCATCATCTTCCTCCTCCTCCTCCTCTTCTGATAAGATCAGAAGAGAAAGGACAAAAATGACCAAATGCCCTTTTGGTAGTAATCATGTCCTGACAACTACCAAATTTAGAGAGCTCTCTCTCTCAAAAAGCAATGCAATTTTCTCTTCGCTTAAAGCTAATTTGAACAATAAACTCTGATTAGCAACTCCACAGCAGCTGAAGCAACATTGCCCGACTCAGAGGAAAAATAAGTGAGTACTCAGCAATATTATGAAAATTCAGCAGTCAGCGTTGAAAACTGATTAGACCACGGCTTCCTTGTTTGATTGTCTTTGAGTCATGTTTGTGACTTATTTTTATTATTTTTTTAATATTTTAGTTAGAACTATGTTTTTGAGAGTTGTTTTGTGAATGCAACACACATGAATGGAGAGGCGATAAACAGAAGATCTGCATTTCAAAGGCGGAGCAACTGGTTAATCTGGGAGGCAGAATACAGACTTATATTGAGCTCAAAAACATATACAAGTGTTTTACTAAACTTCCAAATCACTTTAATGTGTGTAAACTCCAGATTTTCTGCACACTGACCTGTCCCTCCATGCCGATAAACAATGAAACCTGCATTGAAACTACAACCACATCTTGGGAAGTGAAGAGTTTTCCCCATACAGAGCACAGCACATGCTAAGAAGCCAAACTGAAACTTGGCTGTGATCTGGACTGCACCTCAGCGCCTGTCTCCCAACAGACAAATATTACAGCATCACATCTTTCAATTTGCAATCGATTATGAAGCGGCTGTTGTTTGTTGTTCTAAGCATTCACTACCAAGCAGTTTAAACAGTCAGAGATTTCACAAGATGAAATACATCTGGCATTCTTCACCTCAGTTTTATTTTTTTCATCTGTGATCCATTTGTACCCAACTCCACGCTGTATGGAATCACTCCAACTTACACATCATCCGACTGCAGTGCCATGAAAGCTTTCAACATCCTTCTCCATCTACTGTACTCCTCTCTCGTATGCCATTAAATAAATACAATTTAGTGAACCTTTTTATCCAAAGTGCCATTACCATGAGTGCAGACATTTTATTTTTTTAATTACTGGTCCCAGAGGCAGTCAAACCCCATAACACTGACAGTGCGGCAACTCTAAGGCTTTTGTACACAGGTCTGGCGTTCTTGTTTCAAACTCTCTTCCTTTCTTTCTCAACCAGGAAAGATGCGACTGACACCTGAACCAACCTGTGGGGTCGGTGAGCTGCTCCTGTCTGATCTCCTTCAGCTGCAGGATTTTCTCCAGAGCCTGGGGGATCTTTGGCCCGGTGACACTTGCCTCCTCTCCCTGCCAGGCCTGGGATGGAAATACAAAGATGCCATCAGGAACAAAAAAAGAGGATATAATCTCTCACTCGCAAAGAATGGGATGTGTATATCCCTGAAAGTGAAAAATCAAATCCCAAAACAAACACATTTGATCAAAAAAACAAAACACTGATTTTACACCTGACACTCAAACCAACTATGAGGCTTAATCAGGACCTACACAAACAGGTACACACTAGTGATGTGCAGGTCAATTAAAAAAGGGAGGACACTGAGCATTTATGCATAGATCAGGGATCGATCTATTTTCTCCAAAACAACATCTGTACGTGTTGTGCCTGTTCAACAGAGAAACCAAACAACAAACATCTGTCTGCCTGTCTATTTTCTCCTGGTGGGTAGTGGCACAATTTGGATCAAAATGAAAATGTGTCTAATGGGTTGGATAGGCTCTCATTTTGGGGCAGGCAGTCACAGGTTTAAAAAACATTCACTCACACATCACTACTGTGCACACAGAAAGTAATCTAGAGCATTAAAAAGTCATGTCCTTACAAATTATGTTTGTAGGCTTTTCACTTCAGGAGCATAAAGTGCATCAGGTTCCTTTTAAGTTTAAATATGCACAGAGTGAAACTGGAAAATATGTTGGGAAAATAACAGATCCAATGCTAAACTAGATGAAGAGGTGCTACCAAAACCTTAAATCTTTTAAGATGCACTATGCTTCCTAAGTTATTACAGGTATAAAACACAGATATGAAAATCCCACTCTGGATTAATGGAGTGTACCTCTCTACTGTCCTCCCCCGGAGGTGGGGGCACCCTCTGTCTCTGGCTGGGCATCATGCTCACACCAGGGGGCAGCGGGCCACGTGGATCCATGCCTAAAAACGGGCAGTACACAGATGTTACCAAGTTATTAGTTTGTAGTCAAGCTGCAAAGTTAAAACGTGTTACAATTTCAGTTAAGAAAATTGGCTACACAGTTAATGCAAACTTTACCTTCTCATCTCAAGCTTAACGTCATCATAGAGAAGAAACTAAACTTATTTTTCCATGCATCAATTTCTGTGACTAGAAGTTTTCTATAGGTAACAGCTTGGTGAGAGCAAAACTGTTACCCAAGTATCCTGTCACAAACATATTCTCCATTTCCTACTACACTGCAAACATTTTAAAACCACTACCACAATGTTAGATGAATACAAAACGATCAATGCAAAATACTGATTGAAATGAACAAAATGCTATATATCTATCCTTTGCTATGTCCCAGGTGATGTGCGAGGATGTAGGATGAATAACTGCATCGATCCCTAACTTTCATACCTCTCGCGGTGTTGCTGGGAGGCATGGGGGGCATCATGGGGGGCCTGGAGTTGGCATCAGTAACCCTGGGCATCTTAGCCAGCTCCTGCTGTCGCTCGTGTTCCAGCAGCACTGCAGCCTAATGTAGCAACGGAGGGAGGAGAGAGGAATGAAATAAATGGCAAAGGAGAAAAGAAGGAAGTGGAGCAGTGGAAGTGGAAAAAGTGGAGAAATTAAAAAGGACAAGACAAAAGGAAGCAGAGAGAGATAAGAATGACCTCAATGATTGAAGAGAATTGGCCTACCAATGTCATGATCTAAGGTATGGTATGTATAAAGGGATTCTTTTTATTGTTCTATATATCTATTTTACAATAACAGTATCTTGAGTTAGCTAATTAATTTCAGACACACTAATGTCAATGTTCCTGTCAGTCCAGCAACCATTCTGAGAGCAGAAGTTGCATTTTTAAATCTTTCTGGTGAAATTAAACTTTTTAAATAATCATCTGTTCAATAAACATAATCAGAGGATTTTCTTCTTCTCCTCACCCTTTTCTGCTGTTCCAGGAGCTCCTGTTCTTTCATGTGCTCTTCCATGACACGAGAATCGCCCTGCAACATACACAACCACACACAGCAGTGATCAATGAATGAGTAAAAATCTGTTAGCAAACAATGTGACGCAACACTAAAAAAAATTTAAAAAAAATAAAAACAATATATATACTGTTTAAAAACAAAGTGATGCAATACCAAAAACTGGGAGACTACCCAAGCACATCATGTGCCTCACATGACCTGGCTCCTAAAAAAGACTTCACCGTTGCTCTTATCTTTTTACCTAGCATTTCTATCATCCATGTGCACTCTAGGAACAGTGGGATAATCTGTCACATCTATTATCAGAGTATTGTGGCTTTGACCTGCACTCATTACTATCTGTTTTCTTGAATAGTGTGTGATCTTGGGATTAAAGCTTATTTATCAGTGACTGCCATGCCAACTAGCTTGGAATAAGTGTGACAGCTACTGCTGACATTTAAATTCAGTTAAGCTGTATCTGAGCATGTGAACCTAGATTTAGAGCTGTTTATTTTATATGACTGCTGTGCTTTTAAAGTCAGCATTTGCTGATTGACTGCATCTCTTCTATCTGTGCTTACTTTCATCGTTGTATGTTGTCGTTTTTTATGTAACAAAATGCAGCAAGTCATGAGTAAACTTCCTCACCTGCTGCTTGGCTCTCTCCTCGTGCTGCAGCATCAGCGCCGCCCTCTGCTGAGCCATCTTCAGCTGCTCGTCCTGCGATATGTTAGGAGGGGGTATGCCCGGGGGCGGCTCCATGCCCATGTGCATGCCGGGTGGCGGGGGCCCTCCGGACATCATACTCATGGCCTGGAGCATACCCATACCAGGGGGCATGGGTGGCATGGGCATCGGGGGCATGGGAGGGATGCCAGGTATCTGAGGAGCAGTGAATACAGGAGAGTGAGGCCAGTGGGATAGTAGGATAGGGGAACGGGGGACAGGGCTTCCTAAAGTTTATGCCAGGTGATGCCATACTGAGGCTCTAAGGACTGTATTCCTGTGAATTAGGCATCTACAAAGTGTGAAATATGTACAACTTTCACATCACGTTTGTTTATGTTGTAACAGAAGGCAAAAAAGTTGTATTCTTCAGTGTGACAGAAATTCAACTCCTTGTGTACTAGTAAACGACAACCTCAAAAAAATGGAATACTGCAAAGTGCAATGTCTCAATCCCAGGAACTGCAATTTTTTGACAGGGGTAAAATCTGCCAAAATATTATTATAAATGAAGTATTGTGGTGCTACAGAGGTGCCTTGGCCTACAAATCATATTCTCCAGACATAAGAAAATCTTTTTGTTTGGTACAGACCCCAGCAAAGATCACATCATCAACATCTTAAGTGTCTCTCTGTGAAAATGAAAATTGTGATGCTAAAACTTACATTCAAACTTAAATTGAGAGTCATACCACAATCGTTATATCTAATTTTTAGAATAATTTTAAGAACATGAAAGTTATGCTTTCCATGTGATGTATGGATAACTGCTACCAGCCTACATGTCAATCTAAAACGTATCACTAATCTGGATACAGCAGTTTGGATACAATGAACACTCAAACATAATGATGTGTTGTGGCTTACCTGGGAGCCCATTGGTTTGTCATCATTTGGTTTGCTGAGGAGGATGCCAGTCTGCAGAGGGAAACACACAGATGAGTGACGGCACTGACATACAGGACATCTTACTGATGGGCAACAGCAACAGAATTGTTCCTTTAATTAAATACAGGCTTTACATGTATGTGCATTACATGACGTGAATGAAGGGAGCTCAGAGAAGTAGGTGAAACTCAGTGAGGAAAGTGAGCATCTACTACCGAGCTACTTTTAAACAAGGCACTGCTAAATGAATGAGCGCATTTACCTGTATCATGTATCCTTTCAGTCTGTCTATCAGCTCCTCTCTGGGACCTGGGAGAGGAAGGAGGTTATAACAGGGTTGACAGTTAAATATGTGTCGCCACTTGCCACACAAGTCTTCAAAACCAAACAAACTAGAGCCTCCTATAGCAGAGAGAAGCAGGCTACTACTTTAGATGCCTCTGTTGAGAACGTTAGCTAACTTGCTAAACCAACTAGCTGGTTAGCTAGCCACCGGGTCAAATGTGCGTTGGTAAATCTGCTTTTAAGATACACATCATTGGTATATCAGTCTATTATTTAAGTAATAACACCCTGGACTTTTACTTTAATAATCAACATGCAGCAGGCCTGAATCTTTACCGCGGAAGAGTTTCGTCTAGTTAGCTAACAGTTAGCATTAGCAGAAGGCTAGCTGCAGTTAGCTAAACACAGTCCTCCTTCCAGAGCGCACTGCAGCTTTCTCTAGTTTTTCTTACCCATTGTCGGCGCTCCCAGCTCCGCCAGCTTGGCCTGAAGCTCCGGGGTGTTCCATGTGTTCAAGGCCGCAATAGCAGTCCCTAAATCGGACGGCAGAGACTCGGTCCCTGGCGGTCCGTCGGATGCCATGTTGACGCTCTTTCAATGAACAACGACACTCCGATGGACACGCGAGAGGCGAGAACGGCGCAGCTGCGAAGCATGACGGGAAACCGCAGTCACCGATGGGAGTTCAAGTTCGAAGGCGCAGCGTTGCAATTTTTATTTCTAGGCTTTGGGTGTCAGTATTTATGCAGTATTGCCGAACAGTCTTCATATAGCCTATCTAGAATTTATTATGTATTGTTGTAGTAAAACATGGGTTTTTAAACGTTAGAAAAACCGAGTTTACCGAAAACATGTACAGCATTTAGCTACAAAAAGTGTATCAAATTTATGATAAACTACAGAATTATACTACAGATTTTAGGAAGTCATGCAACTACTGTGTGTGAAATTATATCATAGAAAACACGATTGTAATGCACTTTTGGATTAACCATATGTCTTAAGTACAACAAGGCCACTATAAACTATTCAGGGCCCACAGAGAATATCCTATTATAATGTGGAATATTATAGCAGTATTTAAAGTAACAGTTAAGAGAGAGAGACATGCTTTATCAAGTAGGAAACAACATCTACATGTAAGACTTCCCTTTCAGCTGAATGTGGTCGGGGCTGGTGGGCACTGCGCAGACGCATAATGATCGGGGCACATACGATCAGGACAGCGGTAGGGCGTTTCTAAATTATAGGCAAAGCGCTGAGAGCAGGGGAGGAGACGGAACAAGAGTAAACATGGAAGGGAGAAGAGAAAGTCAAGCAGCATATTGAATGTCAAAGTAAGCGCTTTTACCAGGAAGTACCATCAAAGGTAATTATGAAATCCTTTATCAACACTGGTTTCCGTTGATTTCTGTGTATTGTAGTGCATAAGGGTGGACTTGGAGATCCTGGTGTGAAGTTTTAAGAGGGGAGCTTGAAGTTTGTGAGCTGTTGAACTGTGAACACTGCAGCACAGTGTTGCAACACAGAGTCCTTGCATCCTAAAAATCACGTTCAAACCACATAAACTGCAACTTTTTCTCGAAATCTCTAATTGCTGCTTGAGATATTTCCCCAACACGCGGATAATTGATTTTTTTGATAGTGGGAAGTGACGAAATGCGTGCCTCAGCTGTTCTTGTTGGTCAACTTCAGAAGCTGACAAGCTGCATTTTTGACAGCTGGACATCGCATGTCTGCCTTCAGGGACCACACCTACCGTCACGACTGCATACTTATCTGTTATAGACAGATCTAGCTATTCCCATTATGCAGAAACATGCATTGCACACGCACTCCAGAGTATGTTTAGAAAATTAATAAACAAAAATGTAAGTGCATGTATGCATAAATACTGTACAATTTCTTCCTCTGCAACACATCTGCAAGTACATTGTATGCAACGTATGCTTTGCCACTTCAAATAAGAATGAATATAATCTACTTTTTTGGAGGGGGGCGGGGGCTGAGCTTCGAGTATTTGGAAGGATAATCATTCGGCACGTACTTTTCCTCACCATAAATCAGTCCCACTCACTGCCAGACAGTTTTCACATTCAGTATGCGTGTCCAGTTACTCAGCGGGTCTGTTTTATCCTCTGCTCCGTCAGAAAAGGAAAGACACTTTGGATATTTAATTACACTGTAAGTAAGCAGTGTTTGGTGACGCCGCTGCAATGTGAGCTCTGCGCTGTTTTGGGAGTCACGCAGAATTACACTCGGGGTGGTCAAAATGCTTACTCACAGGACAAACACAGGACCTCACAACATTATTATAAGCATGTATATAGACTGC
>OMKZ01018955.1:0-14843 GCA_900302535.1 Neoniphon sammara
GGGCCTGTAAAGCCCTTTGAGACTGTAAACAGTGATTTTGGGCTCTAAATAAACTTGAACTTGAACTTGAACTCATTTATAAAATATTTTAAATATCTTTTGTTGCTGAGCAAACTGTGAAAAATACTTTGAAAATTATAAGTGCGATGGCTTCAGCAAATCCCGCGTTCCTCCCATGTGGCTCTTCTGCGCTCTTCTACCTCTATTAGCAGGCTGGTCTCAGGACCACGGACGGCGGTCGGGACCGTGGCCAGGCTGGCAGAGGTAATGCTACCTCAGCTTCTTCAGAACCTTCCACTACAACTACTAGGGATAGGAATGGATAAGATTTTATTGGTACCAGTGCCATTATTGATTCTGCTTATGAGTCCGTTCCTTTGTCGATTCCCTTATTTATTCCTGATCAATTTTCTGTGTGATGGGCCTACACAGGTTTTCAGCGTCAACACAACACAGTGTAGAAAATACAGGTCAGTGCCTTCAGTGTAGGTTACAGCAAGACCAGCAACTACATACAACCTTAGTGTGTGACCATTACGGATTTTACAGAATAATCAATTAGTTGACTAGCAAAGCCACTAGTCAACACTGTGCATCCATGTCGACTAATTTGTAATTGTATTTCTGTGCAGCAGTGAATTGGCTGTCACAGTACGTTTCAATAAACCAGTAAATTTTTAAACTTTATGGAACCTGTGAACATTCATGTTTATTAGTGAGTGCTCACAATTGAAATCCAAATACAGTCCTGTTAGGGTTAGGGTTAGGTAGAGCATGTAATTGTATTGCACATAGTATGCTATTTAGAGCTTTGAAATAACCAAACAGCCCATTTTCTTTTATTACTGAGAATATGCATAATAGTTGTATATGCAATGTTGTAGATGCTGTTGTGCAGTCACACAGCACTTTGACGACTTTTTGGGAGTAGTCAATGACTACTGAAATTCAGGAGCTGTAAGTGTCCTAATGACCACCATGTCTGCCTAATAACGTGTGAACATTTTAAAATAAGTTACCATGCTCCTTTTCTTCAAAGGATATAACTTGGAAAACAAATACAAAACTGACTGATAAAATAAACAGTTCTTCTTTAGTAAAATAGGCATGTATGCCTTATTAACATTTGAATAAATTACAGTACTTCTTTTCAAAAGGTCATAAGCTTGAATATAAAACTGGCACATGAAATCTTGTGTTTCCACCCTTTATTTGAAATGATCATTTTACAGACATTACAGTCGTCTTTGAAATGAAGCCATGCTTTGGACCACTGCTTCCTCTCTACTATGACTCCTCCTTGTTGCAGATTTCCAGCAGCATAGACACATGAGTTTGACAACTGTCAGAAAAACATGCTTGCATCGATAAAAGGAATTGATAAGCTTGGAGCATATGATTCTGATGGATCAGACAATTTGGAACTGGTTCTCCATTCCCATCCCTAACTACTACTCATACTCCTCTTCAACTACTTCAACTGCTTCAGCTATGACATCATCTGCTTCAGACATTTGAAATACTGCTACTGAAACTACTACTTCAGCTCCAGCTAACTTTGACTTACTGCTGGTAAATACACCATGACCTAGATGACTGAAAACCTTGACAATGTGGTCAAATACTTAGAAATTCTGGAGGACAAGCGAGGCTTTGTGGACCCTCTTGGCTCTTTGTTGAGTGCAGTCATGCCCCACTTTCTCTGGAAACTTAGACACAGGAGGGCCACTCACATCCTCTCACGTTGTGTAGTCTTTTTTTGAAATTGTTTTAGCGGGTTTTTCAAATGAGACAGAACTTTATTTAGCGTGAACATGCCTCCTACAAACAGTGAAAAGCCAACATGCATTGAAAATGTTGAGGGACAGAGATTTGCTCACTCTCCTCAGTTGCAAGCTCTGTCCTTCTGGAAGATTTGATACAGTTGATGAATGCCACCAAGTGCTGTGGATACTTAAGCTGCTTCCAGACATACCTCAAGGTGATATGTGTTACTTGAGTGTACATCACAAGGTCATTTGTGTTCCCACATGCTAGTACAAGTCTATGATTGATACACTGACCTCTCACAATAGCTGAAGCCTTCTTCAGGCAGACACCTACTCTTACCCTATCACCACACTTGTATCCAATTGTATCCAGAACCAAACTTCTGTGCTTGTTGGCCACATTTAGCTCTTCCAGTATGAGAGCAGTGATTGTTTCAGCATTAGCAGAGTCACTTTCCTGAAGAACATCCATAATTATGAGGAAGTCAAAATCTCCATTGGCAGAAACATCACTAACATGTATGAGCAGATGCTTCATGGCTTCTGAGCCGCTGACATCATCAACTAGGATACTGTGGTGTTACTGTTACCCCCTTATTAGTAACTAGATATGCTGTTGGTGATCGACAGCAGGGTATATCCCCGAATAAGTGAATTTGGCTTGATGGTGGTCCCCAACAACATTTTGAGGATATAATTATGAACCATAGGTATGCAGCTACCCAGGCCTCCAGAGCCCTTATAAGTTCATGAATATGAATAAACCTGTCTTGGACAATTCTAAGGTAGTTGTAAGTTCTTCCAATGGCGGTGTGTGCAAATACAGATTCCGACGGCTTGCGTACACAACTGGAAAAAAAAAATCCTAGGGAAAAACTGCAGACAGTTGGGAATTATTTTTATCCCCTATTTTTTTATTTTTATTTTTATTTTTTGTATTTTTTTAATTTTTGTCAGTTGGTCTTAAGTTTAATTTTAAGTGACAATGAGTAAGTCTTATTGTGGCTTAAATCTAGTTTGCTGAACACTGCATAAACACTGGGCTAACTCATTTGACATTTGGCACTCTTCCTGAACTTTATGCCAGATCTCAGCTTGATCACCGATCAATTATGTCTCTATCCGTGTGTCTCTGTGTGTCTTTGTGTACTTATGTTTTATAGCTGTCAGAGTGGTGGGTGCAGACAGCCTATCTAGACTACCGGATGCCTGTGGTGGTCCACTCAAGCCCTGGAGTGGTCCTGCCTCGCTTAGAGTTCAGTGACAAACAGGGATACATGAGGTGAACACACACGGATCATGTGGGTTTCAACAATAAACATTACTTAAAGACATGGAAAGATGTGTTACTTCCAACCATTTTAGTTGAGAATATGAACTGTACACTTTTTGCTCATCTCCTCTGAATGTTGTCTAATGTTAGGCTTTCATTTTCACTGTGTTCATTACTGTCAGTCATGCTAGTTTGCTCCTTTACCAAAATGTTTTCCTCCTTAACGCACTACCAACTCAAGTAAACTGAGAGTGGACTTTGAAAGGAAGAATTTTTTGCTTCAGTTGTATTACTGAGTTCGCGCGGTGTCATTTTTAATTGGCTATTTCAGAAAACAAAATTAAGTAACTAGTTTTAAAATATATGGTAAGAACTTGGTAATACCATGAGCATAAAAAAGCCTCATTTTATAGTGTTCAGATTCAGATTTTGTTCAAATATATATCAATATATTTAGTTTCATATTCTTTCATATTCTTGAAGAAGAAATATCAACTGAGCGAAAAAAAAAATCCATTTTGATGAAAACAAACAGTTCTTGGTAGCGGACTCAGACTTTTGGACCTTCTGTACATGTTATATCTTGGCCCTTATAGATCTGAAGAGGAAACATCAAGCACAGGCGAACCTAAAAATGCCAAAAAATGTATTTAAAAAAATGTATTTAAGAAAATGTATGATAAAATTGCCAGGACAATATGTGATCTCTCAGTGTTAATTCTATAATTTAAAAAAGGCAGTTGCCAAATGAAGGTAAAAGCACTGGTGGTAGTTTTTCCACTTGTATTTGTCATGTTATATTTTCAAAGAAATAAATAATAAAGTTTAATAGGATATGTGATAATAAAAATGATTCCATCACCAGTAACATGATTCTGCCGGTCACAATCAGTCATAATTATTTTAGGAATTGTATAAATTATTGTCATAGTTAATTGTCAATTTCAATTAATCTAACTGCAGTCATTGCAGATCATTCTATTTTATTATTCATTATATATGCACTATATTCAGGATCATTTCATACTCTTCGTACTTGTAAATTAAAATGTAATCAGTGTGAAACCAGGAAGTAAATGCATTTCATGATCATTTCAGTAACCAGACTTAACTGTCAGAGACAAACCAGCAAGTAGCACGGACATGTTATGAGGTGTGAGCAGCTAATAGACTTTCTATGGACAGGAACACAGTAGAGCTATCTAGTGAAGACAGTTGTCCAGTGAGAAGAGTTTTTAATCAAACGGAGAACAAAGGTTCTACAGTGAAGGTGAAGTATTCCTTAAAGGGGCTACAAACAGCACCACCAGAGTTTCTGTTGCACATTCAATTAACCCTTTCCGTTCTGTCCTGTTCTGTACGAAAAGATCATTTATGGGATCACACTGTATTAAATCCACAAATGAAGTTAATATAAAGCTTAAGTACCTGCATTGTCCTTTGAATTGGATGATTGCAGGTAAATTAATTGCAATTGATAATTAATGATGGTGATAATTAGGGTAACCGTAAAAGGGTTGGTAACTTTTTTTCATTGTTTCAGTATTTTCCTCATTTAAATATAATAATACTTATTTGTGTGGTTAAAATGAAAATAAATGAGCATGCTCTCTCTCTTAGGTATGCTGCCAAACTGATAGCTGGGGTTTTGGATTTCAAGAAAATGATTGACAAGTAAGTACCTAACTCCTCTTCCGCACTTTTTGATTTACCCTGTACATATGAAAAGTAAAATCACAAATCCATATCACGATCAAACAAACCCACAAACACCAGTTGGTTAGCATTACATTGTCATACTTGGAGTAGAATCAAAGCCACATTTGTGAACAGTGCAAGACTAGAAAATAAAATATGTGGAGAAAATGTGTGGGCTAGCTCTACGCTACTGGATAAGATGCAGTATTAGCACTAGTAGTAGTAGTTGCACTAAGAGCCATTGTAGTAGTAGAACTAGTAATAGAAATAATAATAGTAGTGGTAGCAGTAGTATAACCAGTAGAAGTAGATGTCATAGTGGAAGTAGAGAGTGTCGGAATAGCAAGAGTAATAATGGTATTAGTAGAAATTGTAAAAGTAGCAGCACTATTGGTAGTAGTAGTATTAAATATTAATACTTAATTTCAAAACTATTATTGTCATGTGCACAGACAAGTAGGAATTTTTAAAAATCAATTTTCACATAAAATTATCAATCATCAATCATCATAGGGCCCAAACTTGAGTGATACATTATTGGGGTCGCTGTAGCATTGTATGCATCAAAGTGCTTGCAAAAAGCATCATCTTAAGCCCTATCCAGATGACAGTGTAATTACTGAGGGACGTCCAGCAATGTAATTTTCTCTGACAGACAGTGAATTTGTTAACATCTGGATCAACATAATCTATGATTATTATAGGGAGGAGTAATATTTACTGGGCAAATAATCTACTGTTTTTCAGCAAACTCCAACATCCCCTTTCAATTCTGTTGTCATCCAGATCAGCAGTCAGTGATTAGAAGTACTTTGCCTGGTTGTAGTCCACGATATTCCGGACAGGAAACAGAAGGGAATGCCCCGCTGTAATTCTGAGGTGTAAGAAGTATTAATTTTAGACCATTCGGATCATGCACTGAAATCACTGTCGTCAAATGTAAAAAATTACATTCCAGACAGAATGTAATTGGGACGACTTGTTCTCTTGTTTTACCTTTCACATGTAGCATGTTACTATAGGACCCAGATGTGTGGGTATCTTATGTAACAGCTCCTCCTTGTAGATGATTTCAATATGGCATTTCTCGCCTTTTGCCTATTAGTAGATCACAAACGACCAGTGTAATGCCGCAGCTCATTCATAAAATACATCAATTGTTTGATCATTAGGGATGGTCAACACAACACTCTAATAATAATCGATCATTGATTTTTCGTGAACATCATTAATATGTATGCACAAAAACATAACATCTATCTCCATCATTTCAGTGTACTAAGTTTTGCCATAATGGCTAATTTTATTGTATGCACACGCCTATTTATGCTATGAGTGAGAATGTAAAAGTCACACATCATACAAGTCTGTTGACTGAGAAATTATTCCCTCCTCATGATGGTTTAAAAATGTGTGGTCAATTGGTGCTATAAATAGCTGTTGCCATGCGTAATAGCAGTGTGTAACGACACAGTCACATCATTGAAGCTGCTGGGACTTTTCCAGTGCCAGAATAAAAAGGGAACAATTATTTAGAGACCGTGCTGACATGAGCGCTCAGCTCTCATCTGGCTGAAGTTCTCACAGTTGCATTGTGCACAATGATGTGCTTCTTTGCCTTGCAATTGAAATCACACCATTTCTTTTTCACCTCTCTCAGAACTGACTGAATCAGTGGCTCCCTGATTGCCATTCAAAATTTTAATCGCATTAATTATGTGATATGCTGATTAATTAATCAAATTAATCACAAATTAATCACAAGTAATCACATATATCAATATTTTCTTGGAAGAGCCCCCAAATGAAGATATTTCAACTCAAAAACATTATCATTATCATATTACATATAAACATTTCAATCATTTCTCCAAATACTTTTTTTTTCATTGATTATAATCCTGTCACTGGGCCTAAAATGTGCCCAGAACAGTTCTTTTTTTAAAAATTATTTAACATAAGCTAATCACTTAAGCAACAATGTGGCCATAACAGTGTTTTTAACTATTGAGCATACTATTTACATGTATGACAGCTAACGCACTGACCGGTTGGAATTGTGCGACTCACGGGGTCAGAGGGGTGCGTTGGATTGACTCCGGTGGTGTCAATGGCACCCTGAGGTGCTCTCTCAGAACCACATCGACCGCTCCAGCTGAGTGGCTGGTTTGTCAGAGTGTCTGAGCCCCATAATGACTGACGCTGTGGCAAAATGTGACGGTTGGGTTATTTGGCGGTATAAGTGGTGTTATTCAACACACAGCAACTTACAGTGACATTGGTCCATTAATTAACAGAAACATTACATAACAGTATATGTGTTAATTTGTGTTATTTTTTTTATAATTAATCAATTGAAATCACCGCATTCATTTAACAGCCCTAATATAGATCTATATATCTACATCTGTATCTACCTATCTATCGCTCTATATCTCTATCTATCTATATATGTCTATGTTTATATCTATCTATCTATCTATCTAACAGAATCAGCAGCAACAACAACAACAACAAAATTAGGGCTATCCAGTTAGAATGGACTAGATTTACCTTAGGTAATTTTTTCTGGTCCAGTTGGGAACGAAGACCAGAATCTTTAACAACGCAGATGTCCATAAATGAGTGATATAGCAGATTAGAACATGACTAAAATTAGGTTCAAATCTTGATTACAATACCCAGCCTATCCTATCATAAACCAGTCCTGCAGTCTGTCTTGTCTGGCCAAGCAGCTGTTTAATGGTAGACCTTCTTTGTTTCCTAGTGAGACATTACCAGTTGAGTTCCTGGGAGGGAATCCTCTGTGTATGAACCAGTACTATGAATTGCTGTCATCCTGCCGCATCCCCGGCCTGAAGAGAGACTCTGTGGTCAATCACGCCAAGAGCTCCAGGCCCCCGACTCACATCACTGTAGTGCGCAACTTCCAGGTAAGGAGAAGAACATTATAGGCCCGAGTTACCCATTAGTTTAAGTTGCAGTGCTTGAAAATGCATATAAAGACCTAACCTCTCATCTCTTTCTTCCCCTTTGAATCAGTTCTTTGTGCTGGATATCTACAACAGTGATAAGACTCCGCTGACGGTGGATCAGCTGTGCACACAGCTGGAGAAGATCTGGAACTCATCGCTGCAGACCAACAAAGAGCCTGTTGGTATCCTCACCACTCAGCATCGCAACTCTTGGGGCAAGGCCTACAGCAATCTCATCAAGGGTGAGCACAATTCTGGGTGCATGCAAAGGTTTATCACAAGCAAAGCCAAAGGCCCTGTGTACATGGTACTTGAAAAGAGTCTTGGTAGGTAATCTTGGTTAGGATGTAGCCTAGAGATTAGAAAAATGGATGAAATTAATCCCTGAATGGGCTAGGAAAATGTGCGTAAAGTGAATGAGTAATGCGCTCCCGTCTCTCCACTAATGCCCTTGACAATGTCACTGTCCATGTCATCATCAACAGTGTCATTTTATTGTTATATCCTTTGAGACATGTTTTTGTGATGAATGTCTATATTCTACTTGACTTGACTTGACTGCACTGCACTGCACTAGAAAGTTCCCCTTGAGCAAGGTCATGAACCCCAGCTGCTCCAGTGGAGATGCTCAGTGGTCACAACAGTAAAAGACTGTGGGTTGTAGTGGGTAGCTCTTGTGTGTGAAATTGTGGCACCCAGCTCACTCTTCCAGTACAAATAACCATTTAAAACAATCAAAAAAACATCTGAATATGACCTAACGGTCTAACTTTGAAAAATCGACTCTAGAAATAATTATATCATTGTTTAAATATTTGCTTTGTGTGCATATAATGGATGTGCCCAGATAAGACCAACAAAGAATCAGTGGAAGCGATCCAGAGGAGCATCTTCACGTTGTGTTTGGATGCACCGATGCCAAGTGTGTCAGATGATGTGTATCGCAGCAGTGCTGCTATCCAGATGCTGCATGGAGGAGGCAGTCGCTCGAACAGCGGCAACCGGTGGTTTGACAAGACACTGCAGGTGAGATCAGAGGCGTGCAAACACACCCACACACAAACTAGCACATAGATCTGACACAGAAACACTTGTATGCAAAATGTTACTTTGAATTAAATTGAACAAAAACAGAAATTGAATACAGGGTCCACGCTCCTGATCAAAACAATGTTAATTAAAATGTAATGCTCATTCATGGTTAAGTGTTGTGTTCCCCAAATGTTTCTGGTGTGTACTTCAGTTTATTCTTGGAGAAGATGGGACATGTGGTCTGACCTATGAGCATGCCCCTGCTGAAGGCCCTCCGATTGTGGCCTTGATTGACCATGTTGTAGAATACATGTAAGTAGACTAAACAATTATTCAACATGAAAGCATTCCTCTTGTTGCTTGGTTTCACCCTAACTTTTAAAGGAATACTCCAACGTTTGGGCAAAATACCCTTTTTTAGAATTACCCAGAGTGAGACAAGATGTTTAATACCATTTTCACCTGTGTACATCCACTGGTTTGGTTCCTATGGATAGCATTTCATGTTAGCTTAGCATAAAAACCTGAAGTCTATAGGAGTCATTAGCCTAGCTCCGTCAAAGTGAAAAAATAAACCTTACAGCAACTCCGTATTATTTGCACAATGTATCAAAAAAGTCCAAGATGTGTATATCAAATACACAATACACTGTGTAAATAAGACAGCCTCAGAGTTGCTGTAAAGTTTATTTTTTCACTTTGTCAGAGCTAGCCTAATGACTCCTGTTGACTACAAGTCTTTATGCTAAGCTAACACAAAATGCTACACATAGGAACCAAACCAGTGGACATACAGAGGTGAAAACGGTATCGAACATCTTGTCCCACTCTGGGTATGTTGGAAAAAGGGTATTTTGCCAGTGTATTACACACTGGAGCCTGTTTACTCACTCTTCCAAAATGTACAAAGTATACACTGGCATTATTAAGTGAACGAAATAGCTTCATGATGTAATGTTAGTCGAATGGGAGCAATAATCATTGTAATTCTTTGTGTTTGCAATTGGAGCTATCCCTTTAAGGATAATGCTCTTGTTGCATCACATGTAGTTGTTTCTTTTCTCTTTGTTGTTTCTGAAAACAGGAAGAAACCAGCGATTGTGCACTCTGCCATGGTGCCTTTGCCCATGCCCCAGAAACTACACTTCAACATCACACCTGAGATCAAGAGGGACATTGAGGAGGCTAAGGAGAAACTGAATGTGTGAGGGCGGTTTTTAGTTGTGATGCTTCGGCTGTAATGAACAAAACAGAATAAAATCTAATGTATCATGCAGTACCAGTAGAGGGACTCAGAGAATTCATTCTTAATTCTTAGTTATAGAATTTTCACCCAGCCCTAATATGCACATTGGAGGATTTACACTGGTGATTTTTACAACAAAAACAGAAAACAGTTTAACAAACCAACCTTGAGTAAGGTTAAAAAAGTTGGATTATTCCGATACTTGGGGTCAGTAGGCATGGAAATATATTGAGACAAGCTTTTTTGTAAACATATGAACAGCTGCAGAAATGCCTTGCAGCACTGATATTTATTGTCTTTTCCTCTTTTCCCACCCTGTACACCGTCCCCCCAAGATTGGTCCAAGACTTGGATACGAGAGTGATGGTGTTTAAGCACTTTGGGAAAAACCTCCCAAAGGCCCACAAGATGAGTCCTGATGCTTTCATACAGGTAGCTCTGCAGTTGGCCTACTACAGGTGAGGCTCTGCAAAGTCAAAGACATGGACTGAGACCCATTCATACATATGTCCCACAGGAGTGCCTTCTTAACGTTTCTGGCAGAGTTAGTGGTTTCCCTGTTCTCACTATTAATTACTCTCCATAAAATTTCTGTCTATTATGTATTCACACATAACCAGGACAGGGGAGTAATGAGTTACATGCAACAACATTACATAATTAAAGAACTGTTGGATTCAGCCTTGTGGAATATCAGCTCTGGCTTCTGTTCATGCATGACCCTGATGCAGAAAATTTGTAGGTGTTCTGGGTGAAGCTGTGTGTGTGAAAGGGGGTTTTGTATTCAGGCTTCTCACACTATCACATTGAAAGTCCTGGGCCCTTTTTGTGCATTTGATCAGCCATTTGTAGTAGCAACGGCAAACTAAATGTCCCAGCAACATGATTTGACAGAATCATATTCACTCATTATTAAGCCATTGTGTGAGCCAAGCATAAAGCTATTTGCTTGGCTGGCTGATAAGCTGCAGATACCTCACAAAATAAAGGAAACACCCTTGTGAAATGTATTAAAACTATATTTTTTCACACAAACTGTATTGATAACTCCTCACACCGTCTCTTCTCCTGTCTTGACAGAATGCACCAGCGGTGTTGTTCCACATATGAAAGTGCCTCCTTGCGGATGTTCAGACTGGGCCGCACAGAAACTATCCGTTCAGCCTCAATCGGCTCAGCCAACTTTGTCAAGACCTTTGATGATTCCAGCAAACAGGTTTGTAAAGAGGGGGAATTGTAGAAATGGAATTGTTCAAACTTAAGTACGATGGAGCAATTACACTGAAGTTGAAGTGGAATCAGCAACAAATATATGAATCTACAGAGAGGGTGTTTGTAAGTAGAATTAAGTTGAAAATGAATTAACATAATAATTAGGGGCCTATATAAAATATAGGTCCCTAATTATTATAATATAAATATTTTTTTTTCCAGAAAACTGAATAAAAGGTTTCAAAATGTATTACAAATAAATCAGTTTTGGTAAATGAAAACATTTTACCTGTCATGCAGTGCTCTTTTCTTTATAATGAATTAAAGCACTTGACTTGTATCTTGATGACAGTCTGTCTTGAAATATTGTCTAACCTGAGGCTGAGGAATATCTGTAAGCCGTCACCAGCTTGGAAAAGCAGATGGAGAACACAACAAATCTACAAGGAAAAAAAATGTTCACTGTATTTTTAGATGGATATCATACACAGATAATGTATAATATATTCTATATATTTATCATTTTAGTGTCAAAATTTTATGTTTTAGCTTTAATCGAAAATTCTAATGTTATTTGTAAAGAGATGTCTTAATAATTTAAATAACATACCCAAGCTAATCTTACTTTTTTATACCAGTGAGTAATTTACTTTGGAATGACATATCTTTGAATACTGTAAAACAAACAAAAACAGTTAATCCACTGTAAGTGATATGTAGTAATACCCTACCTGTCTTCTTTCTGTCTCTCTGTAGAACTCAGAAAAGGTGGCATTAATGCAGAAAGCTGTAAGTGCACACAGGTCATACACTGACATGGTAAGTACTATTCACAGCACCACTAATTGTTTCACTTTAATGAAACTCTGTGGAGGCACAGTGTATTAAGTGACCAAGCTGAGTTTTTTTGCTTACATGTGGATCATCCTTCCCCCATGCAACATTTCAGGCAATCCGTGGCCAGGCCATAGACAGACACCTCCTGGGCCTTAAGATGCAGTCTACTGAGGACCTCGTCTCCATGCCTGACATCTTCACAGACAGCTCTTACTCTGTGGCAATGCACTACCGTCTCTCTACCAGCCAGGTATGAGCCAGGGCTGCAGCCATGATATGAACAAAAGTAGTAGTATATTTCGATTTAGTGCTACTAATATTCTTTACATTGTTGAAAACAACACAGGTGAGAAATTGCTTGCTTACCTTTGAACACGAGTTAAAGATTTTATAAACACAGCTTTACAGTTTTACCTGCATTAACTCTGTGGTGTGGAGCAGTCTCACCGTTGTCTTGTTTGGACTTGTAGCGCTGTCGTCTGTTGGATCTGTCGTAAACATCAAAATCTGAACGTGTGATTGGCTGACAGTGTGCTTTACATTAGCGTGCCGCCATTTTTAGCTTTTCAAAATTCCACAGTGTAAACTGACGGAGTACACCATCTCCTTTTATACTCTAAACGTCTCTGCCTTAACTAACCACCGTTCTCATTCCCAATCCCCCACCACAAGGTGCCCGCCAAGACCGACTGTGTAATGTGTTTCGGCCCTGTTGTACCTGACGGCTACGGCGCGTGTTACAATCCCAAGAGCGATCACATCAACTTCGCAGTGACATCGTTCAACAGCTGTAATGAAACCAGTGCAGCACACATGACCCAGGCCCTGGAGGATGCACTGGTGGACATGAGGACGCTGCTGGAGCAAACGCCAAAAGCCAAGCTGTGAAGCCCGGCCCAGGCGTAACTCATTTGATCAAAGCTGAAATGGACACCACAGGAGTAATTTATCACCCAGACAAGACTCCATGCTAGAAATACCACTTACAGCCTGTGAAACCGCCACTTTCATGGCAAAAGCTTTTCAGATGACCTTCACCTCCCCTGATACAAGACTGCCAAGCTACAGCGGACTCAGTTGATGTTTTTGTTTTTTATAATCATTATACACTTCAGATAATGCTGTGATGCCTGTTTTGCAAGGACTAGGAGGTGCAATGTGCCAGGTGGCATAATACACATGCAAGCTAAAGTTAAAACATAATGGAGAAAACAGATGTTTCTGTTTCTGGGTTTACACTGAAATACAACACAGAGGTGTTTCCTTCTGTTGGCCAGTGTCATGCAATGAGATGTAATTATGGTCTTGGTGTTTCAGTAATGTTTTTGTTGCAAAGGCCAGGGCTGTGAAACTGTTTTATAAATGAAATTTAACATTCATGAATGTTTGCAGAAAGTGTGATGAATTTTCTTGCAGGAAAATTGCATATTACAAGGTACATGAGACTTTGCGGAAAGAGTTGGTGATGTGCCAAATTTTCTCTTTTAGTAGTAAATTTAATTTTAAATTAAAGACATCATTTTGAAAGCATTTGCCCCAGCGTTATTGTTGGTTTTGTCTATCTGTTTAAATGCGCAACAGCATTTACCCTGAGACAGATTTTGTGGAGCAGCTTTGCTCTTTTTCAGCAGCACGCTGCCTCATGTGGGTGCACTTAAACACAATTAAATTAAATCTAAATCACTTTTTTGATCATTATCAAAATAATTAAAGGTCCAATTCCTTAATGTAGGTTACCTTCCAAAATAACATAAAAAACAGAGCTGTGAACACTAGTAAGGACCATGGTATCACAGCATCATACAAATGTAATGTCTTCATTGATTGGCCTAAGGAATGAATTATAGTAAGTTCTATTGTTTCATTTGTTATTTTCAAGTTTGTCACTTTTAGTTAATGATGCTCAGATATACATATGAAGAGTTCTGTGTGGAATTTAATGTTTGGCTGACCTGCTCATAAGATTCACATTATTGCTCTAAGCTTAGATGTGAATTAGAAATTGGACCCAAATCTGCAAAACATTGTGAATCACTGCTAAAACAGACATTAATGCAGGAAGTTCTCTATTTGTAATTTTCTTGGTAGCAAAGTGTGCTTAACTGCATTACTGTATGTTCTGTAGTCATTCTCTGCTGAATCCTATTACTTTGCTGCTCCAGTGATCTAACTTGCCCATGGGAATTATAATTTGATGTTATCAATAAGAAGAGTGATGCTGCTCTACACCACCAACGCAATGTAGCTGTTGCACAGAACCTAGTGAGCAAATGTGTTATTGTGTGAAAAATCAGATGTCGATCGGATGGGATTAAAATGATCCTGGGGTGTCAGAGTTCACTATTTCAGTTGAATAAAATCACTGATAGTTAATAGCACTAGAGGAGGTACGGTAATTGAGTTTCTAGTGGATTGACTCGGTGATGTCAGTCCCCTGCAGAACAACATTAACATAAACTGATTTTCAGGGATCTTTATGGAACAAATAATGTATACAGTAGACTGTGCCTTTCAGATTGCCTTATAACCACTGCTGTTCACTGCAATAGATTACCAACATAGTCCTGCAATACTAACTTCTTAAAGTCAATACAGCCTCATTAACAAACAGGGTACGTTCCAGCTAGAGCTCAACTCTGCATCCTGAAATCCAAACTGCATCCAGACAG
Organism: Neoniphon sammara; assembly: GCA_900302535.1. Taxonomy (NCBI): domain Eukaryota; kingdom Metazoa; phylum Chordata; class Actinopteri; order Holocentriformes; family Holocentridae; genus Neoniphon; species Neoniphon sammara. The sequence continues at coordinate 14,712 of OMKZ01018955.1, forward strand.
AGCTGAATAAGAGAGAGCTGGGTGTGGCCTAGTTTAACCCGTGGAACTGTGTCAGGAACTAATGGGTATTATAGTAATTGTAATTAAGATTACAATGAGATAAAATTACAGTTAAGATAAAAGTTCAAATGG
>OMKZ01018956.1:0-11775 GCA_900302535.1 Neoniphon sammara
GCAGCTGGGTGCTTTCAGGGCCGTCAGCTTGCCGCTCGTACGCGGACCTGGTGAAGGGGGGAAGCCTGCAGCCAAATACAGCAGCAGCCCTCAGTATGCGCTGGCAGTAGTACAGTAAGGGGAGAAGCTGGGCCAGTCTGTGGTGTTTGGACACAGGAGAGGAAGACAGAAAAGACACTGACGATGCGGGGGAACTGGAGGATACTGTTTTCCCACATGTGCTGCACCAGCTTCCTTCTCTTCTGGATCACCTTGAATGTGGTGGAGGTGGTGGGGTCCCAGCCAGGGATTCCTCTGTCAGTGTGAGTGAGAAGCTGCTCCACAACTTTTTAGGCTATCACATGGAAACTGTTGTTACCCGTCACAGGCAGGGATGCATTCAGCTTTGGTAAACTAAATTCATAGAACAGTCCTACATTTATTCAATCTAGTATCAAACTGGTGAGAGTTATGTGAAGATGGGATAGTCTCATGCTTTTCTGAAAATGCAGCTGATTTTTGGTTGTATTGGTTGCCGTGTGATGATCGCCTACTGGAGGTCAGTTTATACGCCTTTTCATTTACCTCCACATTTCTGCCTTTATTTTTGTCTTTATTCTCATTACTTACAAAGGCCATATTACTGGTTTAACTTGCAAGTAGCCATCTCTTGCCGTTGGTTTTAAGAGGCTGGTTAATAGACTAATGTACCTGTGAGGGGAGACAGGTCTTCCTAGATGTTATTTCTGTAATAAAAACATTTTTGAAAAATTATGATGTGATCTGAGGTGGAGAAATTAAATGTGAGCAAATTCAGAAAAATGGCAGTATCTTTATGCTTAACTTTATTGATAAAGAGACATTTACTATGCACATTTTACCTAAGACTGATTTTACACTAATAAGACTCATCCACTGCATCTGACTTTCTTTGTTTTTATTTTTAATTTAAGCACTACAGTAAGTGTTGTAGTGCTGTTCTGTTGTGTGGTTCATCTTGAACAAAGGCAATGCCTTTTTGAGAGTCCATACGCTCATGGAAGTGGATCATTCTCAAAGAAACCTTTCAAAGTCTTTTTCTTTTATTAAATTATGAGGAGAACTGACTAAGAGGTGACTTGCTAACTTGTTCATTTGTCTTGTTTTAATAAGAGAATTCCTTTCATATAACTGTGTTAACTTGTTACCACTGCTATTGTTACAATCACAAATTTGAACCCTTTTTACATGTAATCCATTATCTCTTAGCTGTCAACATAAAACAGTGGGACTTGTCTAGTTAAAGTGAAGCTCCAGTGGGTCTTTGAATCAGTTTGCCTCTGCAGGAGAGCTGCTTAAAATAAACATATAAGATGTATGTACAAATTCCACAAGTCAAACAAGACTTTGAAGCTGCTGACATTATGTGATATGAACCGAACATCTGTTCAACTCTGAATTTAATCTCTCAAGAGCCTCAGGATAATTTCCACTTAGAGAGAGCTACACATTTATGTCAGAGCACAACTTGTTGTGGATTTATACAATCACATACCAACAAATCTGAATTATTCCATGTTCACCTACTTTTGTGAAAATTTAAAAGAACACAGTGTCCTGCAAGGCTTTGTGGTGATTGGTTTTGTCTCTAAAATAATTAACAATCAAAATGTAAATAATTTTGTATCTCAGTAGTGAGCAGATAATTAACAGATCTATCAAATTATCAAATTAATTTTGTGCTCGTGTGTTTATCAAAAACAGGTTGGAAAAAGCTCTTTTCATAGCTCTTATATCTCTAAGTTTCTAACTAACAGTCCTTTGGGAACCTTTTGTTTTAGAGGATACTCGATCAGATCTAGTTTTCTTGCCACTTAAAATCCTTAAATCAGCCTAACGCTGTAAAACAGCATCAACATTCCCTGAAGTAGAATTAGAGCTAAGAAGAGAAATAGGAGAATTTTTCTTTGTACAGTTGGACGATGGCATTTGGTTAGAAACCTTTTATTTCATTCTCGCATGCCTGTTTGTGGACCATAAGTAAAGAAAATTCATTTTTAAAGACTTTCCTGTCTTTGTTGAAATAGGTTTAATGTACCAATAAAGAAATGTATGATGTTGAAATGTATATGTTGTCCATAGAATTTAAAACACTGTTGGCTAAAATGGTATTTGCTCGCTTTTGCTTTTCTAGTGTGAAGCTCTGGGCGTCAGCATTTGGTGGAGAAATTAAATCTATTTCTGCAAAATATTCTGGATCCCAGCTGCTGCAAAAGGTAGTCTTTTCTTCTCACCATACTCCTCACATATCGCTGTATCTTGTGTGAATGAGGCTGCTCCCTGTGTCTCTCTCCCATTCCCTCTCTCTGATGGTTGTGTAGTTACACACAATGTACGCTGTAATGCTGTATTCCCCTCTAATGGCTGCAGACACAGTTTGGCGTCTCAGCTGAATACTGATGCGTTATTTTAGAGGAGACTCAGGTGTGTTGAGCAGAGACACAGCTGTGTGTGTGTTTGTATTGTACTGTATGTGTGTGTACGTGTGTGAAAATGTGTGTGTGTGTGTGAGTGTGTGTGTGAGTGTGTGTGTGTGCGTGTGTGTATGTGAGCGCACACGTGTTTGTACTTGATACGGGCCATTAACCACAGCACAGATTCCTCCCTCATCTCATCTCTCCAGTTAACTCTCTGGAGTCAAGAGTTTCAACCTCTGGATATGAATGCGACAAGGAGACAAATTGAATGAGTGTGTGGCGGGGTGCGATGATGTGAGAGGGGAGGAGCAGGAGGCAGGAGGAACGAGTGAAATCTACACCGAATGAGCGACACACTCAAGTAGATTTAACTCTCTGCCCACTTGGTGGCAGAGGTGGGCTCTCCATTCAGACGCCTCCAGTTTAGAGCCCTGCCAGTCCCTTTGGTGGGTTTGTCATTACGAATGCATGCAGTTCAAACCTACAAAACTTTATTCTAAATTATACTGGAGATCACAAGGTTTTCAACGATATCAAATTACAAGGAAATGATGCACAGGACATCTAGATATTTGCTATAATGCTGCAGCCATAAAACAATGGTGTCTTAGGTTTGAATATTTCACTCAATCTAAGTGTGATGCATGAATGAATGGCGAGTTGTCTGTTCAGTTTAAATAAGAATTGAGTGATGCCTAATAAACGAATAACTGAAGGTGGAAATTTTAATTGTGGTTGCTGGTAGATATTAGAGCTCTGATCCAGTTATGCTGAATTGTAATGAAGTGCCACTAGAAAAATAAATCTCCATCTTAACAAGTTTTTTACTCTCATGTTCAGCGTTAAAATCTTGCTTTTCTAAAGATCAGTGGAAAAATTTCCCAGTGGGATGAGATAATCCCCACTTGTTTCCAAAGCAATTTCACTTGTTTCAGGAATTTTCCTGGGAACAAGTATAAATATGTTGAAACAAGGCCGAATATGGCAGATCAGCCCACCAGCATCAAGAAAATGAGACTCGATTCAATAAAATTATGGAAACAACTTGAATAGCATTGGAAACAAGTGGGATTATCTCATCCCACTGACAGATCTCTTGCTAAAAACAATTTTTATCTGTTAGATTTAGTAAACCATTTCTCATTGAGCTCTGTCTTTCAGTTTGAGAATGAAAAAATAAAAACACAGTGTTACATTTTGGTTTTTAGAGGTGTAATTTGTCTCCAGGATTGGACCTTTCAGTGGGTCTTGAGGAGCATGGCGACAAACTTCCTCATATACATTATAAAAATCATTCTATATAGTTCAGGGCTCAGTTCTCAACTGTGATGTCTCCGTCTGTAGCACTTATAACTTTATAGGTGAAGAGAATACACACAATTCCTTAAACAAGGTTTATGGCCAAAATTGTGGAGGAGGCTGAAGTGCTATAACATTTGTCCAATTTGTTCTCTCTACCAGATATACATTTCGTCTTTGTACAAAAACATTCAGTGTTACAATATGCCCAGCAGATGTGTTTCTTTTTTTGCGTGTGTGTAAGCACTTTGCTGCTGTTCCTGTTCATGGAGGCATGTCTGGAGAGAACAGGGCCGAGCCAGTCAGCACAAACCATTGAGGTGCGAGGCAGCTGACGGGTCGTTAGGGGTCTGGTCATTAAGGGTGATCATTAGATGCTTTTATGGTGAATTACCCGATTTCACTAAGATTTCTGCAGGGGGATGAGGGGTACGAGGCGCCGCCATGACTGTGACTCCTCGGGCTGCCCGGCAGGCCTCACTCCTGCACTGGTCATTACTCTGATCAATAATCATGATCAGTGCTTTTGATGGATGGGGCTTAACCTCCACTTGATGACTGGAGGAGTGTGAGGGAGGAGGAGGAGTGGATTGGGGGAGTCAGGGTGCTGAGGCGAGGAGGACAGGCGTGAAATGAACTGTTCTGCTCCACTGCTACCCCACACTCTTCCTTTCACTAGGTAATTTGTCGCCTCATGTACTGGTGTGTGTGTGTGTGTGTGTGTGTGTGTGTGTGTGTGTGAGCCAGGTGGGCAAGGAATTACGTAAGGTTCTACTCTCTCACGTTCTGCTTTGTTCTGTATCAGTGAAGGTCCTGTGCATCCAGCAGAATCAGCATTATGCGAGGTGTAGTTCATTATCCAGAATCGCCCAAGCTTGACACGTTATTATCTTTCTCCTGTGCTTTGACTCCATTTCAATTACCCTCTTACCGTGCGTAGCCTTCAGACCCAGCCCCGCCCCCTCGGCCACCCAACATGCCATCTCCAGCCAATCAGAGAGAAGGAAGCAGCTTGTCAGGCAATAACTAAGACACGATAAAGCCTATCAATCATTCAATGTTGCAGCATGCGTGTTTTATTTTTTTCTCTCTTTAAATCAGCCATCCATCTGTGATTGGCTGGCTGCGGCTTTTCAGCTGATACACGTTATTATTATTTAAAGGTTTTTTTCCCCCTCACTGGAGGTGAATTCAGCGAAAAAACGCTCATCTCATGTCTGAAGGGACTGTAAAACAATGTAGCACACACACACACACACACACACACACACAGAGAGAGAGAGAGAGAGAGAGAGAGAGAGATGATGATGATGATGATGATGATGATCTCTCCAATAATTAATTTTGCTGTCCTGTTGATTTGTCTGTTGTTAAATAGACATTTTTGAGGCGCCCGGTGACTAAATGGCCTACAGTCCTGTGGCTTGCTTTGATCTGTAATAGTTATCAGCCTCTGAGCTCAAAGCGTGTTGCCTTTGTTTCCTATGCCAAAGTGACAGGATTTGCAGTTGTAGCCTATTTCAAAGCATCATTTTTATTATGTGTTCATTTTTAGAAATATAAGGAATTTGAAAAGTCCGTCAGAGTGGAGGAAATTGATGGCGTGAAAGTAGTCAAAAACTTGGCTGTGAAGATGGAGGAAATGTTCCGGAGAAAAGCAGAGGCCACGAGGGTAGGTATAAATATCAATATCTGAAAATCAATAAATCAATTAATTATTTCCTCTTTGTTTTTTTTGTTTTTGTTTTTTTATTTGTTTTGTTGTTTGTTTGTTTTTTGTTTTTGTTTTGTTTTGTTTTGTTTTTGTTTTTGTTTTTGTTTTTGTTTTTGTTTTTGTTTTTGTTTTTGTTTTTGAGGGGGTGGGGCTTAATTGGGTATGTTTAAGTGATCATTGAAACAAGTTATTTGAAAGAGTAGATTATTATAAGGCTAAGTTTTATTAGTGGAACTAGCGTTAACAGGCCAGATAAAAGCCCCTCTTAAAGCTGATGTAGAACGGCCTACTGCAATAATAGCATACAGCTTATACAGGACAGGCCTGTGCCGATCACACGCCCCCTGCCTCGCGCTGCTGTCCCGGGACCTCAGTGCAGAGGTGCGTGTAACCTGTTTTAATTCTGCGCCTCCCAGTGCGTGCTGGGAAACGATAACGTTTATCTCAGCCTGCCTGATCCATCCTTGTTGCTGTGCGCGACAATTCATGACAGAGCCTATAAATTACAATTAAGAAATCTTTTAATTTAATAAACATGAAAGTGAGATGCATCAGCATATATTAAACTGCTTCTAGGAAATGATATGTAAAAAATACCAAGCAAAAACTTGTTAGTTTAAGGCTGAAAATAAATATTGCCGTAGAGGCCCACCCGACATATTGAGGTAATAAAATCCTAAAATGAATGCAGTGACCTCAATTAAGTGGAAGTCTGGCCACAACCAGATTTTATTTAAAAAACACAAAGAAAATCAGGCAAATAGCCTCTCAGATATATTCCGAGCCTAAATCAGAAAATATTCTATTTTCGCTCATTTTTATGTTTGGTTGCTGCTGACGACTCGACAACTAAACTCAAGTGGGGTCAGAATGAATTTGGTGACGACAGCCGAGTTGGCGGACAAACCTCTGTAGTGTTTACATTGCAGTTATTTTGACACATGTGACAGATATTAATTACCTGGCCGGCTCCAAAGGCAAGGGTGACTGTAACGTTTCCCCGGAAAGACACAGGCAAGCACATTTCCTGAATCGAGATATTATGTGGAAGGTGTTTTGCTGCTTTGCTGCACGGCGTGAAAGCTTGGTCAACCCTGGCACTATCAATCATTTCACAGCTCTAGCCCAAACCATTATAGGACAATTCCCTAAACACATAAATGCATATATTTGCCTTTATAAAAATATAAGTTTGGCCTAGAAAAGAGTGTTAAAATTTATTTTAAAAAATAGCTTGCTGCCAGTTTCATCCAAATATTAATCTAGTTCGACAATTGCCCCAACATTTCTCTTCATAAGAATGGCAAAAGTTGAAATGAGAAAATGATAGAGAGGCAAGCAGTAAGCCTGACTAACTCAGAGGAGACCCGCAGCAGAGCAAAAACTTGTGTTTCTATTATATTCCTCAGTGAGCCTTTGAGGTACTTTGAGAATTTCAGAGTTTCAACTGAAGGCCTACTGAAGTTTTTAAGAACATTATAAATTCTAGTAAATAAATCAAAATATGATGTCCAATATAGAGGGTATGTATTATATTTAATTGTCATATAGGTAGATTGCAAATCCAGGTGTAATTACAGAATCTGCATATCTAAATTTAAGGACCATATAAATACACTGTATAACAATATTTCTCCGCTACTTTTCCCCCCTCTCCCATTAGCGTCTGGTGGAGGCAGCAGAAGAAGCGCACCATCAACATGAGGATAATCCCGACCTGCAGGTAAGGCTTGGTCTAGACAAAAAGAGAAGAGAAGAAAAGAACAAAGAAAGTAATTGGGGAGAGAGTTATTAAAATGTATCAGGGGACAATGAAGTGCGCTTAGATGAATCATTTTAAATTGAAGTGTTGAGGTGTGGCAAGGTGAGAGAAGGGTAATAGGCCCAAAGTCTTTAATTGCATTGGCATCGTCCTTCACACTAATGCCCTGTCAGCGGTTTGATACATAATACTTATTTGATAAGCAATGCCGCATATACATTGAAGGCTGCAGTGCCATGGGTGTTATAACTCACATTGATTGTTTTAAGTGTGATCATAACTCAAAAGCAGCCTGGTGACTGCGCCTGCGGTTAAGTTTCACATACAAACTGTAACTAAATATCAGTTTGTAACATATCAAATAACGTTCACTATAGAACATTAAGATCCATGGTTAGAGCCGCCAGTGCCCAAACTTTTTCTCTTTATTCTGAGTGCAGCCAAATTAAGAGCATAAAGGCAATGTGCTGCATGTTGCTATAGAAGTGAGAGTGAAATTCTACAGTAAACTTAATATTTTTTCAGATGATGTCATTGGACTCAATTTTGAGGTACGGGCCACGTGCAAAAAACTAATTCTGCCAATAGGAAAAAAGGAAACAAAAGTAAAATGATTTCCGTGTAATTATACGCAGTTATATTTTTCTCATGACCGCGTGTTTTGTTGGCTAAAGGGCATTAATTAGCGGCTGCGCTGTTATTGCGGGATTTCCTGAGCGCAGTGAGCTTCCTCTGCCTCTGCAGAGGGAATGCAGTATTTCTGTCATATGGAGACTGTACTCTCTCTCTCTCTCTCTCTCTCTCTCTCTCTCTCTCTCTCTCTCTCTCTCTCTCCCCAGTAGACAAAGATAAATGAAACTCTTGTGCGCGGTGCATTGTTTCACTTTCATGGCTTTAGATTGGAAACCCGCTCGAGCAATAAAATACTAAAATAATGGCAGCACTTTACAGTTAATAGAAGCATTTACATCATGTGAATGCATTTCAGTCACCTCGTTGCCTGTCTGTTTCTCTACTGGTCACAAATCCATTACAAGACAGGTTAAATTTTATATTTTCACCCATGAGAAATTATTATTTCCAAGTATTTCTTGTGTTATGTTAAGACTTAGTTTGAAGTTGATTTCAAATAATACATGACTAATTTCTGCCAAGTAACTGTGTTTTCAAAGAAACATTTTCTCTTTGGTCTTCTCAAACATGCTTTGCTTTGATCTCAATACCTCTAAAATTCAATTTTTCTCCCCTAAATATTTATAACATATTTTAAAATATTAACACCATTAACCTTCACTGCTTCACCAAGGAATTTTATTTTGTGGTTTCTTTTCATCTAAATTACATGATTTAGGTGTCTTGCAGATATTTTTACATTATGGACATTTTGGTATTTCTTACACTCTTGAATTTCCCTCAGTATCAATAAAGTACCTATTTATCTATCTATCTAACGCCAAAATCCTGATTCAATATAATCAGATATTTAAGTTAGTCTATATAATATTTTTGTTAGAGATAAGATTTGCTGAAATATATTGAGTTGTAATTTTCTATGGTTTGAACATTAAACTGTGTTTTGTGACAGATGCATTGGCATATCTTTTTTCATTTTGGCATGGACAGATGTTTCTCAGTATTAATTAATGCTTTAGAGGAGTCATTACAGCCATTCACCAGATTTTATGAATTACTTGAAAAAAAAAAAGCTGAAATGCTCACAAAGATCTCCTGTACTGTTGATCTGCACAGACTTCTTGAGCATGTTTCCTCAAGCTTTGCTTTATTGTGTCACACACACACACACACACACACACACACACACACACAAAATCATTTTACAGAAACTTCATCTCGAAGGCCATAACAATGAAAAATAATTGAGGAAATTCAATATCCACCTGCGATAATGATATGATGTCATGATATTACTCCTTGTGGCATCATTTAATCAAACTCGCCTCGTCTGACACGACACATTTTTCACGCACCATTTCACTGACCGCAGTGAGATAAGCTGGCTGCTCTTATCTCAGCTGTCTCTTGTTGGGGCAGGTGGGTGTTTTGCATTGACCCATGCAGTCCGCAGTTCAAGGGTGTGCAGACGAGTTGGGAACAGCAGGAAGTTGGCTCACAGACTTGAGAACTTTATGTAACGTTGCATTGCCATGTGGTGTTTTTGTGCTGTTGCATCGCACAAAATAGCCCTCGGCATCTGGTTACTTAGAATAAAAGTAAAAAAAAAAAGATTATCATTTTACAAATCTCAAACATCAAAAATAAATCATTTAAAATAAACAAGAGGGCACAGAAGTAGAATGAACATAGTTAGAATGATGTGTTTTTTTAATGTATCTTCTTTCTGACAAAACCTTGTCAGGCTAAGGATCTCTTCTTCAGTTATTTATATAGTATTTAAAATATCCCATTAAACTGTAAAGTCAATGGCTTATTTTGTTTTGCCTTTTGCATTTTGATGTCTCTCATAAAAGTTTAAAGCCTTGATAATTCCCTTAATTGCTGTCTAATTTAGGAATTTGTACCGTCTTTTTAATATCATGTTTGCCAGAATAAATCTTCTTAATTTTACATATGAAAATAACATGGTGTGAAATATGTTTAAGATCTCATCTGTTGTTTTATTATTTAGTTGCATGCTATTGAGGTATAGTTTCTAAACAGTATTGCAAATTTAATCTGATCATACTGCCACAAAAATAAGAATACCGTACATGACTTGATTAAAGACAGTAAAGCACAGGTCATTCACATGCCCGTTGCTCTTGATCTTTACTTAGTAAAATCGACTGACTTGTACCTCGCACAGTAGTTCCCCTTGAACAAAGTGATCCGTAACAGCAGTGGAAAACAAGGAGGCAGCTTCAGAGAAAATTAGCTCGGCCATGAAGCTGTTTAGTTGTAACAACTGCAGCAAGAGTCAGGCCCTGTTGAACCTATATAGAATAAAGATTAGTGAGACCCACCATCTCCTGTGATTCGAGCCTGGAAATGCACTAGGCCCAGCAATCTGTAATGGGGTGCAGATCGCTGCAGTAGGGCCAAGCTAACTGCAGTGGTGTAAGAGTCAGTGGGGCGTCTCGGAGAGCTGCAGTGTCCCATGGCCTGCTCTACAGTAATAACCCTGGTGGTTAACGTGCCTCTCTACAGCACTATCAGTTCTGCTGAGGGTGCACGTTTCTCTCCCCTGCCTCCCTCCCTCTGCAGCTCTTCCCCCTCCGCCCCGCCGCAGCTCGTCAGAGAGCTGCTCAGGCGTGGTATGAGCTGTCAGGGGCTGCTTGATGGTGATGCCCGCGCGGCCTCCCCCGAGTATGATGCTATAGAGTCCATCACCCATCTCTCCTTCCCTCCTCCCTCCCTCCCTCCCTCCCTGCCAGTGCAGCCTCACAACGAGGACTAGAGGCCACAGTGAGGCTGCATAGACAGGATGAGGTAGGATCTGCTGCAGGAGCCGTGAGTGAAGGACAGGCCAGCTGAAAGGTTGAGTTTCACTTTAGGAGAGCAGGACTGCTCTCGACTCTTTTCTCACAGTCATGCGGGTCTACTTGTTAGGTCCAACAGCATCTTAAACCTCAGTGACAAGTGACAGTAGGTTACAATAGCTGGTTTAAGCACAATTTGACACACTATGAAAAAATGCACCAAGTGTAAATGATTCTGTAACATCTGTGCATTATGTAATTATGCATATCATGTAATAAGCCAATTTTTCACACAATAGCAACATATATTTAGTTTTTAGCAAGCCCACCATATGTTATTTCCTTATTTTTCTAGTTATCTTTTTTATTTATTCTCTGTTTTTATCATTTTGGATCTGGTTAGCAACACTGGGAAGATGCTCGCAGACTGAACATTCCTATGCCAGTGAACAAATGACGTGTGCTGCATCGTTAAAGTGCATTTGACAAATAAACCTTGGTTTGCTTTAATTCGAAAACCTCTGAGAGAAACACACACCCTGACCTGAGGAACTTAGTCCAGCCAATTCAATGGATATCATCATTATTATTGTCCCACCTTTAACATATAATGATGCAAGTCATGGCTGTAGTCTCACTGGTTCCAAACCAAACCAAAGCACACATTATTTATTTACCACAATTCGTACAATCAAATACAAAGCAATGTGCTTTACAGTCAAGCAAAATCAAACATTAAAGAGAAGAAAGAAAAAAGACAATAAAATAACGCCAACCTCTTGTCTATACCAAGAAAATTGAATGTATTTCAGTATAGGCCTATACCCATATAGAACAGATTACATACAATTGTACTAATAGTGCTGTATAGAACCAACACTCTACAAATCTGGCTTTAACCCTCCTGGAACTGAATATGCAAAAATAGGAACGAACCTCAGAATAAATAAATAGTTGAGAACTATTAATAAAAAATAAAATAGTAGTAAATTATAGTAAATAAAATAGTAATAATAAAATGAGATCAAATTAAGTAAAGCGGCTCTGTGTTCAGTCAGTTGACATTTGTTGTGTTCCCTCTGTGCTGGTGTTGTTCAGTATGAGTACTTCAACGCCGTGCTGATCAAT
>OMKZ01018957.1:0-39658 GCA_900302535.1 Neoniphon sammara
ATATATATATATGCATAAAGAAGTAAACTAAAGACAGCTTGAGCAGCATGAGGTTACACTTGTGTGTGCGTGTGTTAGCCGAGCCATGGCCATGACCTCCTAACTCATCTGCTGCTTGATATGCACACCGTTGAAAAAGATCACAAACCAGTGCAACAGGATATGTTATGATTAACAAAGATGTCCCACTAAGAGAGGATTGGGGTGGATACATATTTTAAGTTTTTGGATTTTGGATACACTACCTACACATGCTGTTGCCTGGAGGACTAAATATAGATAAGGACTACAGTGTGCATCTAGAGTCGCCCACCCTTTCTTTTTGCATGCTCAGAATCTCACACTCCTTATGCTTTCACTAGAGGTAAAGCACATTACTTTTACATTCCCTACATTTATACTCACCACACCATGAACTGGATGCGCTCTCTTGCTCACTCAATATTGCCATTTTCTACCACCTTTTAAGTCTTATGAGTATCACCATTTTGTGAACAGTTCAACATTCATCAGCCTTCATCTGAATGACTGAATTGTTAAATTATTCAAAAACAACAGACAAAAGATCTTTTTTTGTTTGTTTGTTTTTTACTTTACTAACTCGTTTCATTTTACATTTTAGGCATTTATCTCACACTCTTTTCCACAGCAACTTAAAATGAGTGCAGCACTAGAAAAAGCTTAAATCCCCACATCATCAGCATTACAGGTAACCAATGGTGAGGCACGCAAAGGTCAGAGGCACAGTGCCCTGTCTTCGAAAAGAAAAAAATCAGCAAAGGAGAGAGGTATGGGAGATACGTTTGAAAGCAATTAAAGTGAGTTTAGGAGTGCCTGCTGTTCAGACCAGTGCAGGAAGGTCATTCCACCAGTGGTGAAGCAGGCAGGTGAGGAATACAGACCAGGGGGAACGACTGGACATAGAAAATACCTATTTATCTTACTGCTACTTCTGTATTCTCTGTTTCTCTCTCTCTCTCTCTCTTTCTTTTTTCTATTCTCTTTTTCTACCTGTTATTTCTCCTTCTACCTTCCCCCACTTGTGATTTTTCCACCCATATACCCCAGGTGAAAAATTGTATATTTTAATAAACTTTATTTAAGCATACTAAGTGTACTTGTATGAGCACTAAAGGTTAATATACTCAAAGTGCAATATTTTTGATATACTTTTTTATACTTAATATAATTTTTTTTATATACTTAATATATTAAAGTTGCAATTAAACAGCATTTAATATATACTCAAGATGAGCTGCGTGCACTTTACTCTACTCTTTTGGGACCCCTTAAATTGTAGTATACTTCTCAAATCATTCCTCATTTACTTAAAATCAGCTTTGAATATATAAAATCTTACTTTTAGTTATCTTGCAGTGTAAACAACAACAACAAAAAAACAGATTTGAAATACACAAGGAGCATTTATGGTCCCACTTGGGAATACGGTATGTATGTTTACATATAGCATACTTTTATGTAAAATGATTAAAGTGTGCTTAAAAAATATAAAAATATACTTCAAGAAAGTACATTAAAACACTAAATAAATACACTTTTTACATATTTAAATTTAGTACATAAGGTATTAATGTGCTTTAAACACACTTAGGACTGTTATATTTGAAGTACACTTAAGTGGCTTTTATTTATTTTTTTTTTTTACCAGGGATTCCTCTATTTCTTTCATTTCCCCCTCTTTATCCTTAGTCTGTTTCTCCACCATCTACCTCTTCACTGGAGTCAACTTTATTTGCCAAATGCCTGGGAATGAAAGTTGTTCTGATCCACACTTGCTTACCTCCCGATCCTCGTCTCCACCGCTCGTCTCCCGCTCCTACTGCTCCATCTCCACCACGTCTGTGCTGACAGAGGCCCATTTGAGATGGGGTGTCCTTTATTGTCACGTACCTGTCTCATCAGCTGGAAAGACTTTTTTTTTTTTTTTTCTCATTTCCTACAAGGCCCTCCCGCCATCAGATTTATTGTCAGTGTGGGGGTTGAAGTTGACTGCTTCCTCTCTGTGATGTATTTCCATTGATACACTGACACAGTGGAGTGTAGAGATGAGCTTTAGGCATCAATAAAACACATTTGTTGACAAAGACATACAGGCAGACGGGGTGGATGAAACTCTCTGATTTTCACTGTTTACTGGCGTTTTAAGGGCCTGCTACATTATAACTGCAGTTTGTTGGCGCTGTTGTTTAAGGGTGACCTTGGATGTTTAGGACTGAATTGGGAGGCAAAAAGACAGAAAAGGCCTGCAGGTTTACAAGAAAAGCATCTAGGCAGATAATGTGGTGAAACAGGCAGCTCGAGTAAAGGGAAAAGGAAAAGAAAACGTAAACACTAATATATCAGTATTGCTTGCCTTTACATAAGCCTGCAGTGATCCATACAATCCAGTTATGTATATCTACTGTATATGCATGTATATGCCTCTCTCTCTCTCTCTCTCAGTCTGTGTGTGTGTGTGTGTGTGTGTGCGTGTTCCTGGTGTCTTTATTCTACCTCTTTTTCCTCTGTTCATATCCCTTTTCTTTAGTCCCACTCACCCAGATCCCTTTTCTCTAACCCCATCCGCCTCCCTCTGCTCCCTCTCCAACTCTTCTTTATTTTCGTTTGCCTCTTAAACCATCTCCTTCCCAAGTCTTGCCCTTCCTCTTGTATTTCTTCCTCTCCTCTTCCACCCATCCAAGTGATGGCTCAGTGTCCTTCACCTTGCCCTCCGCTAGGCAGCAGATCAATAGGGGTTGAGCGAGGCCAGCATCAAGCTTTCAATGATTTCCTCTTTCCCTTGAATTTCTTGTGTGTGTGTGTGTGTGTGTGTGTCCTTGTACAGTCTTGCACACTCATGCATGCATGTATGTATGTTTTCTGGCCTTCCTCAGACTCTGAATAATTCTTCATTCTGAGAAAATGAATATTCTTTATCTCTGTGGTGAGAGATTGTCATGTTCCAAGAGCACTGACATTAAGGATAGCACTGACATTATCAAGTTTTTGCCTGCATCTTCACTCACTGGTTAGCTATGATATTCCATCCACTCCTGAACTTTAGGTCCATTCTTTGCCTCAGCAAAAACTTTTAATTGAAGTTGTATTGAATTGAAACTACCTCATAGCTCGCACTGACTCCAAAGGGCATCTAAAACACTCTCCAATAACTTGAATTAGTTAGTTTGTTTAAGTTATCTATAATTGTGGCATTAATATTGACACTCTTCTGTCAAATATATAATTGCATTTGTTTGAGGAAATGTAATTTGAACATGCCTGATAAATGCCCACGAAAGGTGGCAGGAGATTAGATTTGCCATTTTAGAATAAGCAATGCATATGAGTAGCAGCTAATCCCAAGTCAGTTCGAACTGTTGGAAATTATGCTTACCTCTCCTTAACACCCACTTCCCCAGTAAACACAATTTGTGCTGGCATGCTGGACTTTTCTGATGAGTTAAATTTTGCAATGATAGAAAACGCAAAGTAAGCAAACGTGTCAGTATAATACAGGGTAATAGATCGGCTAAAGGCTCCTGTAATGGGAAAGACTTTCTAATCATGCCATGAATCCATCAGGTTGCTGAATAATTTGTATGGAGCTGAGGTGGTACAGTGCTCTGAGCTATGTCTGTGTTGTTAATGCAAATGCCATTTTGCCAAGAGTAATCAAATTTGATCAGGGACCAAATATTATTGATTAAACTGTGTGTGGGTGTGGACACGCACAACCCACCCACAATGGCACAAAACCTTTTTAACAGCAAGTAATTAAGCTTCACAATTACCATCAAACTAAAAGCCTATCACCCCAACACATCCTCCAGCCCAGGCGACCACATAGGCCGATCGTTGTTACCTTCAAATACGACTCAAAGAATACGACACACAGGAAAAATTTTTTAAAACCATTGTGTACATGTGCAGACAGGCAACTCTAAAAACAGTCGCCATTTGATTATGTTTAGGCACCGTTTAGGAAAATGACTCAGGTTAAAGTTAAGGTAAGGTTACAGTAAGGAAATTGGTCGTCATGGGAATAATAATAAACACGCAGAAATGAACCTGAAAACGAAACCCAAACACTCGGAAATGAACATCGTTCTGCATCATTGCATCATTCTGCATGTGTCACTCAGCTTGGGCCATGTCCAAAACTAATTCTCAAGTAATGAATCACAGGTATAAATAAAATGAAATGACCTAAAATTGTTCATTAATTGTTTTGCATGTGAAAAGCCGAGAGGCCAGTGAGACCAGAACACAGTGACTCACTTCCAAATTGCAGCCAAGATAAGCAAGGTTGGCATTTGTTTTTGTTTTCATTGCTCTAATGCCATTTCCACATTCCACTTGACAAGGATATAATTAGAGAAAATCCTAAAATTAGGACTGTGTGCGTGTGTGTGTGTGTGTGTGTGTGTGTGTGTGAGGGGTGGGGTGTAGGTGTTGCCACAGAAGATGAGTATGAACATAAGCAGTGGGCCATGGCAGAGTTTCAGATAGGTGCTGTTCCTCCCCTGCGCTCTGCCAGAACATTCCTCACTTTCAGACCTAATTGAAAATAAACAGATCGCTTGGGACTGGTGTACAAATCTGATGGGCTGGAAAAGTCCAGCCACTACCATTGCAGATGTTTAATCTTGCTCTTCTCTGGGTCTGCAGAGAGATTAATTAACCTAATTAGACTTGAGCAAAAAACATACGCAAGTGAACTCCAGCCTCACTTGTGCATATCAAGCAGAGAATAATTATTTGTACTGATTAGCAATATCAAGTTGCTCCTTTGAGCTTTCCTCTTTTTCTTCCTGAAAGTCAATATTATGACACATACAGCTCTCCTTAAACATGCCCTGCTCTATAACATTGATCGCAGTGCCTGCAATTATACCTGCAAGCATTTCATGTGAAAATACATGAGTGTAGTTAAATGTAATGTTGTTTTCTTATACAGACAAACATCCACACACATAATGCGTGTATCTAGTATATAGGTTTTACAAGAGGCACCGCAAAAACCCTCCTTCAAGGTGATGTGTGTGGATTACATGATCAGAATATATATTTACTTCAGATGAACAGATTTTCTTCAAAGGAGCTGCACTATTTTCTTCTACTCTGAAAGGTTTTAAGATATATAGAAATATACAAAATTGTTGTTACAAATAAATAAATGAATAATAAATAAATAAATAAATACAAATTGAAAGCACTCTGATGCATCTTATTTCCTGAGCTATATGTGGCTATATATGATTCATAAAACATCCAACAGTAAGGGTTGTTAATGTTTTAATTTGGCAGTACTTGTAGGAATTCGGGTCTCTGATAACATTTTTGATGATCTCCCTCAAGCAAGGAATAGTTTTTCATGACCCTTCCTGAAGATTTAAAAAAGGCTTGACCTTCCCTTTGGCAAATAAATTTTAATGACATGATAAATGTTGAAATAGTGGCCTAGGCCTGGAGGTGGTTAAACCTTTGCTATAAGGGCTCCAAAACCAAGGAGTTTGCTCATCACTTCCTTAACTGTTCCACACCTCATTCCTTTTTGTTGTCTTTATCTTATTTTGTATATATTATCATTTCTGTTTTAATATAGTGATTTGCAAAAATGTTTTATATCTGTGTTTTGTAAATTGTTCTGCAAATAAAGATGTAAAAATAGCAATGTGTGACAGTGAATGCATTTTTTTTTTTTTTTTTTTTGAGGGTTGACCCTACATTTATCATAATAATTCTAGTAATGCACAATTAATATCAAGTCAAAATATGTTTTAGCTTTGAGAGTGGCATGCAGCTGGCACACACTCTCACAATCAAATTTAATCTCAGCAATTTATACATTAATATTAATATTTGTAACTGTAAAGGCTTTGATGCGTAATCAATGTTATTGAGATAATTTGGTAGTGAAGTTGCTTAGTGTTGCAATCTCTCCTCCTTTGGGCACCAACTGCAAGCTAAACACTTCAGACAGCACAATTCTACTCAAACCTCAAAACTCAAATAAAATGTTACATAATAACTTAGCATTGTGTTACTCTCTCCAATGATTTGACCGGGCCTACATTGTATTTCACACTCATACAAGGAGCACATCCTTATGCAAACAAAGCGCTCTCACTGGACAACCACAGAAAGATGA
This sequence comes from Neoniphon sammara, assembly GCA_900302535.1. Taxonomy (NCBI): domain Eukaryota; kingdom Metazoa; phylum Chordata; class Actinopteri; order Holocentriformes; family Holocentridae; genus Neoniphon; species Neoniphon sammara. The sequence goes on from OMKZ01018957.1 coordinate 6,152, forward strand.
TGATCCATCATGGTAGCCATAGAGCGAGAGTAGCAAAATTGTAATCTGTCACCCCTAGATGTATCATCCATGTAGCAACAGCAGCAATTAGTGTTAGGGTTTTCAGGCAGCATAGTACAGGGAGGAGGCAATCAGAGCAAACACCCCTGCCCTTCCCTGCCCTTTTGTCCTAAGTGTCCATTTCAGGCTGAAACATCAAAGAGAGCGTTTCCAAACAGGCATCGATAATACTGATCACCTGAGGAGCTACAAGTTAAAACCTTATAACCTGTCTGAAGGTTTATGTAAAATTAAACCTGTAGTAAAGTGCACATGCCTTAACTCCCTTCAGCAGCTTACTTTGGTCTGCAGTGAGCATTTAAGACCACATTAATGTTTTCATCCTCTCCATAAAAGCATTCCCTCTCTTACCTAATCTGTGAAAAGTTTCTAAAATTTCTCCACAGTTCAGCATCTGGCATACATCACATGTAAACAACTCATCTTGGATATTCTTGATAGCAGGGGGAGGAAAACCATTTTGTAGTGATTTGAAGTTGTTGAAGAAATTAGTCTGTTCTATTAGGCTCTTCCCCAGCACCGGTTTTGACGGGTGGTTTAAACTTGAAAAACAGCACATAGCAGCACTGTGTGGAGCCTCAGCAAGAATGGTTGAGTACAAGTACAAACTGTTGGTTTACTCTGCTGTCCGGTGTCCTGACAATAACGTGTTTGTTGCCGCTGGCTAACAGATTGCACTCCATGCAAGTGGTTTTCTCCGCACTTGCCGCTACAAAATGAGCAGTGCACTGGTGGAACCAAAGACTCATGGATGTCCAGGTAGAATGGGATTTATATGTACTAATCCAATTAACTAGAAGGTGACTCCGAAATCATACACACACTACAAAATCCACAGTCCATACAAGTGAGTGGTGAAGAGCCTATGTTAAGTTTGTCATGAAAGGACCTGTTTTTATTATTATATTTACTATTAAATTAAGATACATACCATAGCTTTAAAGTAGTTAGGGTAGGGGTTGGTCATAATGGTAGCTTGTAAAATATGGGCTAATATTGCAAACCAGTAATGTTGCACCTTCATCACATCCATACAGCCACAAAACTGCAGCTACCAAGATTTGCCACAGGAGGTGTAAATTGTCCGTCTAGTCAGCAGTTGACTGACAGCAGAGCAGTTACTGCATTCAGCGTAATGATGGAAGAGATTTTGATTTGATATCCGGGCCTTATTACGTGTGCTCATGCCAGGAGTAATCCAGCCTGCTGAAAACCTGAAATGGAGGCTCTAGGGAAAATCATCCTATTACATGACAAGACCTTTCTCCACATAGGAACACTGTTTCTTTTTCAAATCTTAGTGGTCTTTATTAAATTATTTAAAAAAAAAAAAAAAAAAAAAAACATTAAGGGACAAAACAACACAATGGAGGAGAAATTTCAGATCCCATTTTCCTACTTTAAACTTTATAAAGTATTTTATGGCATTTCTTCTTTGCTGTACAGTTCACAGTGAGAGACAGTAAAGATGGGACAAGGGGGACGTTACCAAGCAACAAAGGCTGATTTCAAACCCATGGCTATGCATTTACAATGTAGGAATTTATTGAGCCACAAGGACAAGGCAGAAGTTGCCCTTTTAAAGGATTGTGTGCCTATCCCTTTCAGAGATGGTGCACCTGACCATCACACTACAAAGGGGTGCATCCTTATTGATAACCTATACTGCCATGTGATGAAAGGACTACATAATAATAATAAAAAAAATCATAAACCAGAGTCTTTATTATCCAGACAACAGAGGCCTCTTTATGCACTTTAAAAATCATTGAGGCATTCATCGGTTTCATAAGTGGAAGGTGTGTGCCTTTCTACTCTATCAAAACCTCCAAAAAGCCTAAATGCTGGGTCTCGTATACAAGCCAGTCTCCAAGGACATGACATATTTCAGCAAAAAAAAAAGTTTCAATGTGAGAGCAGTCAAAACTGTCTACCTGCCACATGCATCATCATCCTAAAACTGGAATGACCACTGAAAGTGTAAATCATGTATAAACAGGAATGCAGCCATTATGCTGTAGCCAGCAGCAGGTTGATGCAAGCAGCCTGACAAAGAGAAAACCTTTCTGTTACTGGAATAGATACTGGTTTCAGACCTTCACTTATGCACATCACTTATGCACAACACCAGGGAACTTTTATTTTATAATAAAGGTAATAAAATATGCAGAGCAAAACTCAGGAGATGACACTGCCTCTCATATTTTGGAATAGAGCCAAATATAATCAGTTGGGCTCCACTTGCCCAACGGACAGTCAGAAACACTTAAGCATGTGCATGTGCATGCAAATGGGCTTGTTCATCAAAACCATGGAGATTTGGCTTTTACTGATGAGAGGCACAACACCTGACTATATATATTTTTTTCTTCTTCTTCTTCTTCTTCTTCTTCTTCTTCTTCTCCTTCTTCAGCTTTCATAGTGGGCAGTAACCGGCATCCAGTCACTAACAGCTGGAGGTTAACATGTCTTTCTCAAGGACACCTTGACATAAGATGTGAAGGAAGGGGAGAGTATTACTAATTCTATTTCCCAACCTTTGTTTTCCTCAGTCAAAAGGGTTCTTAAATTTAGGTTACCATAACCCATATTTACTACCAATCAGTAAAATTTAACTAATTTATTTATTACCTAATTATTTTCTTGTGAAGATTTTAGCCATTTTTGTATTAGAAAGACAGACACTCACTCATGTGCTAGGCTTTACATTGTGTTTCATTAATGCTGTATATTTTTCTTCTAATAACTTTTGTTTTAGTTCCCGCTGAAAAAAAAAAATACTGAGGGTAAGATAATGATAACAGAATGAAGTCATTCATAACAAAATATCAAACAGTAATGCCCATTTGGAGTGGCTTCACCTTGGTTTCTCTTTAAAGCACAGCCTTAGGCCTCTCCTTGACTCTTGTGGGTAACCACTGATCCCATTCCAGTTGTCTGTGTTTCAGGATTTCAGTTGAGTGGGCTGAGGTCCGTGGCAAGGGTATTTTCCTCCACAGTGTTTTCCAACTCACCATGTTGCATCATCATTACTGTGGTAAATAATTCAAAGGTTAGTTTCAGTCCTATAATTTATAATTTCTCCACTCTCTCCCTCCCTTCTTCTTCTTCCCTTCCCTCCTTTCCTCCCCCCTTCCTTTATTACAGATAGTTTGATGATAACAGAATAACCTTTAGATGCACACATATAAAGACACGGACATACTCTAACATAAAATATGCACATGGACATTGTCATTACAAGTCCTCAAGTCCTCTTTACACATGCATGCTGAGTTCCGGACACATTAATGCAGCCCACATACTGTAGTGGACAGATACTAGTAACAGGCATGATAACAATGATTTATGGATTCATTCTCTCACATCCTTTCTCACTGACTGTGTGTGCTGATAATTGTTTAATGCTGATGTACTGGACCTCTATCCTACATACATGCATATGTACGATCCACATAAAAAAAAAGAGTTGAGTCTCCTGAAATTTCATGAAATTAGCACAGTGGGTTTTATCTTAATGAATCAGTGGCACCTGGTGCAGTCACAGGCACTGATGTGGTGACTGATTTTGGAAAATTTTGTTTTGCTGCTGGAATGGAAACAGTAGGATTAGGGGGAACACGTTATCAGTAGGTGTGGTAGAGGCTGGCATCAGTCATGACCAATCAAACCACCTCTTTACCCTCTTTTTACAGTAAAAACGCTGTTTTCAGCCACAAAAGCTTCTCCAAAGGGGAATGGGATGTCCTTGTTTTAGAAGCACAAATGCACACATTTGGTTACCATGTTGCTCTGTTCCAAGAAGAATTGTTGCCCAATATAGGAAATGGTTCAGTGATATTTGGTGCAGAAGTTTGTGGCAACATAGCGACAGTTTGGAATCTACTGGCCAGTCCATGATATCTACAGATTATGTGGCCACTTCCGAAATCCCTACTCTGCATCATAATCGTTCTTGGATGATGAGTGTTTACACCGCAGCCTGTGTATATTCATAAAAATGTTGTACATTATTTTTTCCAGCTTGAGGGATTTAAATCAAAGTCAAATTAGCGAACATGGATCACAGAAATAGCACAGTGAACCTTGCACCATGCTCTTTTGATGTAGTCTGAGGAGGCGGGCAGTGCAAATGCAAATCCTCATAATCCTTGACCCCAAAATTGCACTGCACCACTTGATTGTTACAGACACAAACCCCACCGCACCTCTCTTCCCACTTAGGTGCAGTCAAGTTCACAGAAAGTCACCAAAATACCAAACAGGCACGGCAAGAAATTTTTTTAAAAAATTTAGGAAAAAGGAAAAAAATTACATGCCACTTTGCTGGTGGTTCACCAATTGCCACTGAACCAACATGAATATAGAGCCTGATGTCTTAAAATGCAAATATGTGCTTCATGCATGACAAGTGAGAGAAACATTTTCGCACTACAAAGGATCATATGAAGAAGACATTAAACACAGAATTAGTTGAGCATAATGAGTGCTATGCATGTGTGTTTCAAGTACTCTGACTTAAAAAAACATGTTTTGGTGACATTTGTTGCTGTCGGTTTGCAAGATACAGTTATTAAGAAAAAAAAATGAATTCTGGACCTTTAGAAGACAGTACAAGAAATTACTTGGTTTAAAGGGACAATTCACCAAATTACTGTAGTGGTACAAGGCCTAATTAATTACTGTAATTGAGTATGAAAAGAGCAAAAGGCTAACTATTTGTAACATGATGAATTATCCCTGGTACATGTGTTTACATATTATGATAGGAAAACCATCTTCTTGTGCATTCTCATCCCATTTTAGGTGTGTTAAATATATATCTGCCTTCAACTACAGCAACCCAGATGCATTTCACAGTTCATTACAAGAAGTGTTCCCACATTTTATTATTATTATTATTATTATTATTATCATGATCATGATTATTATTATTATTATTATTATTATTATTATTATTATTATTATTATTATTATTATTATGATCATTATTATTATTATTATTATTATTATTTAAAGGTACACTCTGCTATCTTTGCTCAGCCCCCAGCCCCAACTAATTGTTGCTCCAGCTATCTGTTCTGATTTTGTGCACACTGGAGCACAGCCTTTTCAGTAGCTGAGGAGAGGGGTGAGTGTGTGAAAGCTGAGGAGCCTTGGACTACAGCTGCCCAGTGCTGTTAATTCACTTCAGCGTCAATTAGCATCAACTAAGGATATATTTCCCTCTAAGATTAAACGTAAACATGGTATTGTTTGGATATGACAATGCAAATAATATTGCATAGCTACTTATGTTTTCACAATACCAAGAAAGATCTCCCGCTGTTAGACTCAGCTTCGAGACAGCTGAGTGGGTTTTTAATTCCTTTCTCATCCACAAGAGACCTGCTGTCAATGGTGGTCTTAGATTGCAGCTTTAACTGTCACTAAAACCTTATCAAATTGTTTTAGTTGTCTAGCCATGACCGATTGCTAACCTTTTCACATGACAAACTGGTGAAAATGTCGTGGCCAGTTCATGCTATTGCCACATAATCAATTCATGGTGAAGGGTGGAGGAACATATGCTTCACAGATATCAGTATAATCTGCATTTCGGTGTTTATGATCATTTCACAAGTTTTACTGAGATTGTGCTGATAAATTGTTAAATAAAAAACTTGGTAATGGACATTTGGGTTTCTCCCTATAAGAGAATATGTAGTATATTGCAAACCTGAAAAGAAAATAAAGACATTTAAATTCCTACTTGGTACTTAACTTAATTGTAGGAATCCTTCCTCTTAGAAGAGCTAAACCTTTAAATAAATAATGATAATTATGTGACTTTTTGATGACCATTATCACCAATAAACACATTCACTTATTGCAGAGGAGGTTTTCTTCAGCTGAGCATGTTGAGGCAGTGAGGTAGTGGTTTATTTGAATTAATGTGTTGATTAAATAGATGAACAGTGTGTCTCCTATTAAATAAATGGTTTTGATAATTATTCCGCATGTTGGCTTCTGAGACTGCATGTTTACAGATAAAAATAACATTTTGAGTAATAAATTAAAGAGATGAACTAAGGTCAAATGCACAGATAAGCATCACTTTTCTTTTTTCCTTCGTTTTTTTTCAAGGCACAAAGTGGAAAATGTGCATGTGAAATGTGAAAAATTCTAAGTTTTTAGACATAACAACCCTCCATAAGCACATTTTCAAGCATGGTTTTGAAAAAGTTTAAATTTCTAAGAACCATTTTGGGATCCTCTCTGGAAAGTGCTGTAGGCAATCAAGACTAATAGAAAGAATATACCACATCAGAGAAAGTGTGGAGAGCGCATTTAGGCACAAACGGAGTGAACTGTGAAAATTAATTAAACTTAACTGCATCCATTTCAGAACTGCATTAAAATGAAACTAGAAAATATCAGACACAATGGCTTCATATCATTGAGAAATAAGTGCAATCCTCTTTCGGTTTACACATATGAAGCACACAACCAAATTTTAATGTGAGTGGTATGGTTTCTAATGATTTCTAAAGTCATTCATATCAATGTGTTACCAGGTGCGAAGCCACAGAGGCTATCAGTTAAATCTCTTAATTTAAGTGTCTGTCAGACATGCAAAAGCAGACAGTGTTATAGATATATGGATATACAGGAAGTAATAAATAGCATGGGATGTTCACTTGTCCTGTTAATGAAATGATCATGCATGTAAGTAGACAGACAGACAGACAGATGGAGAGATAGACAGACAGATAGATAGATAGATAGATAGATAGAGAGATAGAGAGATAGATAGACTGGTAGAACAGCTCATGCCCTTCTTGTACACAGCCTCTGTGTTTCCATTCCAGTCCAGCTGTTGTCCAGGTGGACTCCAAGGTACTTGTAAGGTTCCACCAGGTCAGCATCCTCCACCTGGATGGAGACAGGGTTCATTGGAGCCGTAGTCCTCCTGAATTCCAGCACCATCTCCTTTGTTTTCCCAACGCTGTGCTGAAGGCGGTTCTGTTCACACCTCTCAACAAAGTCAGCAACTGGTGTTGCTGGTGCTGAACATTATTAACTGTGCAGTTTTGTGAAAACTGACACCCACTGACTGCATGTGAAACACAGATATATAAGCATCATGTTGGTGCTCCATTAAATCCATTTCACTATGTCACTGTCATTTAGGTAACTTTAGTGTTTCTCTCTTGATAAAATTATTCTGTATTGAGACTGTGTACTGATCAGTACAGAGTAGGTACTTGCTACTGAAGGACGTTTCAGTCTTTTTGTTCCTGTTATTGCGTCTTTTCTTCCACTTCTATCCTCGTGATCCCTCATTTTACAGTATGATTTGCCTCTGGCAGTCAAACTGGGAGTACACTGGGTCTCACTGGTGACTGACAAGGAGGACTCAAGCAGGGTGAATTTCTTTGCAGCTAGAAGACTCTTTGCGTCTGTGATGGGTGTGGGTGCTCTACAGCATACTCAGGGGGCTTTCAGCCTCACCGAGAGTTAAGAGATCTATGTCAAATGTGAGATTAGGTTCATTTCACTCTATAATACGATCATCAAAAAAAAAGGATTTGACATACATACGGGTCCATGCTTCCTTTGAGATTCACAACTCCATTTGTGGGAGAATCTTTGCATTATTACTGTCAGTTGGAGTTGTCATCCTTTGATCATGACTTCTATTCCGAAGAAGTTAGTTCACCCAAGAAGTCTAATGTTTTTTTGTTTTTTTTTTTCCCCACCAGCCAATGTTTGGTGGAATTGGTGGAACCGGTCGTGGTGACATTTACAGACCTGCACTCCACACACAACCATATCATGGAAGCGTTCTTGAACAGGCATACAAATATGGCTGCCATTCATTTGAATGGAATCTGCTCACCTAACACATAAGCCAACATGGGGCTTCCTCTGTAGCCTAGCAGACATGAGTATTGTGACTTTTGTCTGAGATCCGCATAGTTTGCTCACGTCTTCGACCACATGAACCTGCTGCCGTTTGTGGCAATCATGATAACGGCCTGTGCTTGTGGCTGTTTGCTCATGGCTGTAAGTCCGCGATCTCCACTGCATCCTTTTCCTCTTATAGCTCCTACCACGCTTACAAACTCAGCTACTAAGACAGCGTGTCCTTCCATTAGCCTATATTCAGTCTCCTCCTTTCCCACCCTCATCAATCTCCTAATGAATACATCTTTTGGAAAGGTTGACCTGCAAGTACTGTATCTGTGTGCTCTGTCTTGCCCAGAGGCGCTTCCTTGGCCAGGGTTACTGAAGATATATAGAAACCATGGCGATTAACGAGGGAAAAATAATACTACTGCACAGAAGTAGGTGTACTTCTACTGTTGCTTACTAGTATTATTTAATTCACCTATTAGGTCTTGTTCCAGTCAAAAGGAGATTGTAGTGTTTTTATTATGTATTTTCTATATCTATTATTCCATTTATAAATAAATGTTTGATTATATATAATTTTATTGTCAAATAGGCCATGTATTTAATCATATTGTAGTCAATACTCTTACCTTGATTAGTGTAATAACATACAAAGTCACAGCAGCCTCTCATATCAATGTTTTTATGGGATTGTTATTTTTTTTTTATTAGAAAAGACAGCTTTGGGTGTTTTTAAATGTCTTTTTTTCTGTGAGATGGGATAGTAGGATACAGCTGGTTGTCATCATTATTTTTAAATGACTGATTAAAACCATGGCAATGAACAAGACTACAGGCATCAAAGGTGGGTCACTTCACGTCATCACAGATATAGGGGCTCTAGTCTTATGTAAACGGTGAAGGTTGCTCTGCATGCACCTTTACTGCAAGTTTGTCTACAAGGCATCAGTATTAAATTGAGACTGTTACATAACCAGCTAAAAACTCCCTCTAGCTGCTTTAAGCTAGGTGTTGCTATGGAGTTGCTACCTAACATTTATTTGGCTTAATAACAAACTAATCAGCAAAGAAAGTACATTAAAATTTAGCTCAGTTAGGCGGCCAGCAGAAATCTTCACAGAGCCAAGCGGTCTGGTTTATGGTTTTAACCAAGAACATGCTAAGAACAACATTTCAACATTTTAGCTTTATACGTCTTTTGGTGACTTCCAAAGAAAACTGGCTCCAGTGATGTAAAAGTAGGTAATTAAAAGATTCAGTATCAATCATTTGTGGCTATCAGAAAAAAAAAATATTAATGGCTCTATCAGCATGCCTTTCTAAATGGAAACCTATGGAGAAATGGTCTTTTTATGCCCCTGTGGAATCACGTGACTTGTGAGACCATGGTTGACCACTGAGCACATACAGGTGCTCCTGGAGGCCTGATCCACATATGTAAACACAGATGTACATCCGGGTCCCAATAAGGCAGATAGACTACTGAGAAACAAGGCTTTAAGTCTGTTCTTTTGTGCACTAGTAAAGCTGCAACATCATGCTAATACATGTCTGCTTGAAGATGTAAACACAATACAATAGATACACCCAAAAGCAAACCCTCACCTCATCACATTTTTGTGTCACTATAAACTTTGATTTTTGCCTGCTTGTGAACCTCTGTCCAATATTCTCTTGTTCTGTTCTACGTAGCTTTATCGGTATGATTTTCTGCTGTATATCCTAAGTGATTAAGTCACCAGTGGTCTTGTAGTTATGTAATGCCCTTTAATCACAAACTCCATTGTGGAAAATCCATCTGAAAGTGCCATTTTAATTCCTTTCTCCCCATTGACTTTCATATGACATTCATCCCTCTAGCTCTGCTCTTGTATTGCTGTGGCATGGCTGTGCAGTGACAAACTGCGTGGCTGGGGTAAGAGGAGGTTAAATGACTTGCCTCTAAGACAAAGAGTTCATCATTGCATCTGCTCTATAATGACGGTAAAGGATTGCTTGCCTCTTCACCTCCAGGGACAGAAAATTAGCTCCTATCATGCTTTCCTCCATTTCTGAGAAAACGACACACACCACATTGTAATTGATAGCCCCTGGAGCCATCGACATAATATTCTGGTGGTCTCATGAGACAGAATATTAGTATTTGGATATGAAATTCAAATAAGCCAATGCAGTACAGATGGAAGATATCGATAAAGGCAGATAATTGATCACAGCTCAATGACAAGGCCTTAAAATAACTCTAGGTTGAAGTTGAAGATTTGAGTCATGCTCCATTTTATCAAAAGTTTTCACTGATTAAATCCGACCTTAAGTTGAAAGGACTGACCTATTGAAACTTCTATTTAACTAGTTTGATGGCCTCCAATGCTCCAGAGTTATCCCATTCTCACACAGTGTAACTCATTTATTCCTCCTCTTGGCTCCATGAAGGACATTGCAGCTTGGCAAGTATTTGGATATCAGAATCCAACAGTGGTATACTATTTGCAATACCATAAATGCAATACTAAAATTTTTGCAAACCAAATAGAGCGAATGATGACAGCTTCAACCAAAAGGTTAAATATTTACCGCCAGACATGTATAATAGCAGCTTCTCAGGCCACTGGCACATTTGAAGCTTAAAAGACTTGATGCAACCTGTAGTCATACTCAGAACTATCCGGTCCTTTTATTATTATCACCACTAAGACCAGAGGGCCTTTAGTTTGTCTAAACAAACAAAAATGGTGTTTTAACTACTATATTACAGTAAGGGAGGCTATCACTGGTGTGTGAGGAATAAGCCTTTAAGCTCACAAACTGACTGTATGAAACGTTTCGCCTGAACGCCAATCTCAAGCAGTAAAATCAGTGTCAGTTTGAGGCTATATGTACACCTGAGAAATCTTCCATTATCATCACTTCGTATTGTGTTCACATTACAATTAGATCCTGGGCGCCCAGTGACCACATGTGACCAGGCATCATATGAGATAAAACAGCTTAATAGGAGAAAATGGAACAAAGTCATTCAAAAGAATTCGTATGAATCAGTAGTATCTTCCCAACTAAGCTGGATGCCTATTCACCAAGTCAGTATAACGATAAGTGTTCCAATATAATTACTAACCCACTAGAGAGCCAATTTATCAGGACGGGCGCTTCACTTGCTATTCTTCAGTTTTCCTTGAGATTTTTTTTTCAATTGTGCACACCATAATTTTCACTAGAGTCTTTTTTGAAGTATTGAAGGTGACTCTTAGAACGGATGTGTGAATAGGATCTTTGGCGGTAATAAACTGCTGTAGAATTGTATGTCCTCTCTTGTTTGAACCTTTGTCTTGTGAAGCTTTTGTCGGGGAATGCCTCGGGAAAAGCAGAGAGAAGAGATGTTGATTTGACTCGCCATATTGTTCAGCTGTCGACTAATGATGGGACTAAATACTAGGGGAGCTGATACAACTGGATACAGCAGATTCCTTATTAGTGTGTTGTACTCACTTTTGAAAGTTAATGACAAATTGACTAAGGTGTTCTATTTTCTTTCTTAATTAAACTTAATCAGGAAGACAAATTACAAGCTCTGTGGACCTCGTTTATATTACATATTAATTAATATATTTAAGTGTAAAATGCATCATATCTAAAATTAAATCTAAACATTGTATTTATCAACTTCGTGTTCACAAGGGGAAACATTTGTGAGTGCTTGGTTGATATCAAATCTGTGTGCGTGCTTATTCACAGGCTTCATTAACATACATTAGTGTAACACTGCTTATTTTCACTCATTTTATTTTCAAGGCTCTGTTATCTTAATGTTTAGTACATTCTGTGGACCAGTGGCAAAATCTGTTGTTTTCATTTCTCTTGTAAGTAAACTCTCATGAGTTGGGTAGGTATAAGCAAGACACAACCCAGCAGAATAATAAACAGCAATTGTGGTGATCGAGAAGAAACATTGGCTGTATCATTGACTACGTTTACATGCAGTCAAATAACCCGATCATAACCGGAATATTAACAATAACCCGGTTGCGCACGGCCATGTAAACACCAATAACCCTTTTGAAAAACCGGAAGATGTTCATATTCTGGTTTTTAAAAACCCGAATATTACCCCTGGGTTACTCCTTTTCTAACCCGAATATTGGGTCATGTATACGCCTATCGGGATATTCCGATTGAAAGGAACATTCATTTGTGTTCTGCGCATGTTCTATTCGAAAGGAATCCTGGTCTTTTGAGTACAGGGACTACTTGTTGTCGAGACGTTGTCCGTGCGTCGCTGTTTTGATCGGGATATACCAATTGATTACAATTACCATGTATACAGGAATAACCCTGTTTGCTCATGCATGTAAACGTTGTTTGTATTTCTTTAAACCAATCAAAATTGTGTTGGGTGGCACTAAACCCAGGATGCAGTGACGGTGTCCTTGCAAAATAGTGAAGGGGGGAACTTTTTTGTTTGACATAGCGACAGGGATTTTGAAAATGGTAACGCACAAACAGGGAGGGAAAGGACAATTCTGACTGAAATAACCGGCCAATGGCAGGCTGACACCCACAGTCTACATCCTGTCAGTCAGACTGTAAACGGTATGGAAGGAGAATATTGTGCTGCATTGTGTTTCCACTAGTTGAGATCACAAATTTTTTTCACTTTGGGTTTCAACTGAAGGTCTTATCATCACACATAGCTGAAAATCTTTCAGCTTTTTTTTTTTTTTTTTAATTTAGGCTAGGGCTTAGTCAATAGTGAAATTTGTGTTTTTCTACCTGACATTTTGTGCTATGAGATCAGCCTTTGGTTGCAACTCGCTTTGTCCTGTAATTCTTATCGACTGTAACTTGTCTTCCCTCTCAGATTTGATTCTGTCACTATTCATTTTGCAGGTCCATCCAAATTTACTGAAATTTGAGTAAAAAAACAAAACAAAACAAACAAACAAACAAACAAAACAAAAAAAAAAGTTTAATCTCCAATACGTTTGTGACTATATGGCATTGGGATTCAGTCCTTAACCTTCTCACATTACAAGGACATCATGTCCCAGCTGTCAGTCCAAACCAACCAAGTCTGTCACCACATTAAAAATCAGTTGGGAGTGTGGTGTGTGCAGCATTAGTTAGATTTTTAACAAACTGCAGAGCAATAAATTATACATACAAGACAGGTACTTAACAGATAAAATACCAACACACTTTTGTGTTGCCCTGAAGTAATAGCTGGTCCATCGTGAGGCTGCAGCTTGGCTGTAACTTACTATTCTGCTGCGCAAAACAGTGCATAGCAGAATAGTAAGTAGAGGTAAAGTTACTACATAAAACACTACTGCTTGTAGTTTTCCCCTTCAAATTCTCACTGGTTTCAAATATAATTGCATCACCATCAATTTTGTAAAAGATATTTAAAAAAAAAAAACTTTTTCTTTCTTTTTTCCTGTCAATTGTCAAATGTTCTTTGGCTGTCTTGGTAATGTCTTTGTTGTGAAAGAAATCCTTGATTTCATGAGACTTAACCTGGATATGCTGTTTATACACAGCTGTCAAGGGGACAGTGAGTAGACTAGAAATCATGGTGCAGTAAACTGCTGAATTTATGGTGTGTGGGCATGATTACTGACAACATTATTCTATCAGCCTATAACCAGGTCAAAGTTGAAGAAAACACAGCTCTACACAGAAGAGCATTGCCAAGAGGCATAAATACAAAGACGAGGAAAAACAAAAGTATACATATTTATAAAGCACCATGTGTAGAGCTAGTGGAGATTTTTCTCAGTGCCACAATAGCTTACACAACATTGTCATCATCACCATTCATCAATTTGTCATGCATTAGGTCTATTTGGCTCAGTCCTCAATGGTTTTGCCAATTAAGCCAAACTCATTTTGGCTATTGCTGTTTTCCTTTCTTAGATTGTTTAGTTTACCATCTCATTTAACAGGAGTCTGTTCCAGAATCCAATTTCCAGGATTAGTCTAAAAAATTTGAGTTTGAAATATTTGGGGTGGTTCGGACTATTTTGCATCTGGATTGAGGTCAACAGATTGATTCCTAGAGACAAAGGAAATTAGTTCTATAGTCTCCCTAGCTTCAAAAAAAAAAAAAAAAGTACAGTTGTTAAGCTAAAAACAAGACTGTTTCTCTTATGGCATGTTCAGATCAGCCGAGGAAGCGGCATGAAGCGCCAGGAAGTGCAGCCAGTTTCCTTTAATTCAGCACCCATGTTGACCGATTAGACTGTTCAGATCGGGCACGCTGCGGCCGGCTCATAATCTGTAGCAATAGTTTTGGTATCTGGTCTGGTTTTCTCTGCAGTGCGAGTGAATTTCTTAAGAAAACACATTGAAAACACACTAGAAATAGTCAAATCTGCATCCCACACCTGCCACCCCTTCTGATTTTCCTGTCCTTCTCTCCCTGTTCTCCTGCAGTTCCCCTGATTTTCTCACACAGTATGATGAAATTTCTAAATCTAAATTTGTTGGAAATAGTATCATATAACACAGTCTGCATGGTTACTTTGCTGGCAGTTCTCTCCTCCATTAACTTCCATCTCCACTGAAAACACACTGTTTTCTGTCACAGGCAAAACAGCAACTACAGTAAGTGAAGTTGGGTTTATGACTCCAACCACGAGAATCATGTAGACTCAACCTTTTAATCATGTACTTATTCCACACATTTGTAAGTAGTGTTGTGGAGAGAGAGAGAAAGAAAGACACACACACACACACAGAGGGGGAGAGAGACATAGATAGAGAGAGGGAGAGAGAGGATTCTTCTTGTGGAAGCGTAGTCCTCGAGGAGAACTTCCCTTCTGGTGTGAACACAAAGAACCGGCTCGCGTGGGAGTTCACACTTTACATTACTTTACATTACATTTTGGAGATACATGGTTTTCTCTGGATAGCAGCGATGTGTAACCTGATATTCTGAAACAGTTTAAAGTTGTGTTTGTATATCAGCATGTATAAATGTGTAAAAAAATATAGTTACACATTAACAAAATGAACAAATTAAACTTATGAAAAAAATCCCAGCTTCAGTTCTACATATGGCCTGTAGCTGACAGGTTCAACTCTAAATGTGACACACCCTATGAATACAGATTTTTGGAACAGGGTTGATGCTTCTAGTAGATGACACAGTAGGCTCATTTAAGTTGTGGCAAATCCTGCTTTTTGTCACTATTTGTTTTGGTGCCTAGATGTTCAATACAGTACTTCCATGCTGTCAGTCACCGGCATATTCAAGGGATTCATTGCCCAGGGATGAAGTTGTGCAGATGCTTTTCCTTTACAATAGACTTTGTGTTAAGGATGTTTTTATCATGCAAAAAATTGTGGATGGTCATTTGGGTAGCCATGTGTGATATGGAAAATAAAAAGAATTAAATATCACTGACTCTATGGTTTTAAATATCTTCATGCTAGGTCATGTTTGTTGACTGCTCTCATGTTTGCAATCTGATTTTGACTTTCATTGTAAAGACAATGGAAGAAAGACAAAAGAAACATCATAATAGATACTTCTACTAATACTTTTTTACTTCTATTAGTCAGACAATAGCCATTGCTTTTGTGATCTTGTTTTGTATGCAGACTTAGAACAATAGCATTAATCTTCAAAAAACATTCAATATCTATCACTGCTATTTAATTAGTAGCCACTTATTTACATTGGACAAAAGTTACATCAGCATTTTTATTCAAACAGTGCAGACATTAAGTAAGGAAATTCTTCTCCATTATCAGACTAATTGGAAGCAATACATTTGCGCATTTGAAGAGACTGAGTTACTGTGTAAAATATGTCCTGAGGGCCCTCACATAAAGTGCGTTGACTTATTGACTATGGACTCAGCATACTGGTGGCACAGCTATGTTTGAAACAGAATCATGAACAGCAAATGATGCTAATTGAGAATATGACTATGACCGTATTTAAAGAAATAGCATATTCTATAACACTGATTTGGTGCTTCTGTACTGAAAAGACTTTAGCACGCACAATCGATTATCATTTCACAAAGGTTATATGCTCAATTTGGAATGCAGTATCAATGACAAATGTCACCTGAGGCCCTTCGTATGCTGCTTGGTGGCAGCCTTTTATCCAGAGACATGGGGATGCTCGTAGCCATATCATCCATAGTCTCTTCACATAAAAAACTTCAATAAAAGGTTGTCTCTTAGTATTTACATTATTTATCCATGGTCTGTCACCTCTGAGGACCAGATTGTTTTTCAGGCCCTCAGGCTCATTCAAGGGATTTCATTCAATTCAGCTCAAGGTGCAGCTGTGATAAAGTTCGAATATACTGACTATATCTTATGCTGTCAATGTTTCATGCCCAATATAATTGGAGCTAGCTGGTTTATCCTTATTTTGAACTTGAGAATTTCACAATAATTAGATAATGTAAGGTCTACATAAATTATCTATGCAACTACTTTGTCTTTGCTATGTGTAATATTTTTCTATTTTTTTTCATAACAATATCAGAAGTAAATGATAACTAAGAAATCATCTGTCAGTCAGTTTAAAGCTGCAGAATATGCTGTGACTTTTGCTATCACTGCCTGTTCTTCAATTGTTGAATGTGATGCAGTAACTTAGAGTCTAGGTCCAAATGTAAACACTGGAAGGTGTTGCAGGTAGGTCTAAGCAGGATTATGTATTCGTGTCAAAAGGTAGAAATAAAACAGCAACAGAGAGTCAGGCAAACAATTCAAAACGGCAGGCAGACAGAGGAAACAGTAACATTAGATCAGACAGACATAGATAATGGAAGAAAAACTAACTAGAGAATCTGACAGATTACTGCAGAGAAGCACAGACTATGTATATGTATATTCGAAGAGACTAATGAGGAGATGAGGACCAGCTGGTGGATTAGGAAGGCGACAATGAGCTGATTGGCTGATGGCAGGCAGGTGAAGGCGGAGAGAAATGCTATAGTAGACAGGCGTACAGGTGCAGAAAACTGGAACACAGCAGGCAAGGCAGGAACTACAGATTCTGGAGAGAAACACACACACACACATACACATTCACCTGATGCAAGTTCACCCCCTAAACATTTGTCCTAGACATTAATACTACATGTTAATGAAAGCTACCACCATGTTCGATATTGTCCCCTTACCAAGTGAGCCCTCCGACATTCCCTTGAAACTGAGGAATTGAAGGCGCTGGCTTAAAAGTCAGGGAAGTTCCTACAAACTTCCTACAACTTCCCACTTGTAATTATATAGCTACAAATTAACTGTGTACAATTCACATAACTGTAGACTAGCATTTAATTATAAGAGCAATGTAAATAAAAGATGTGATGAATAGATAGAAATTGTACAATTTTCACTGCACTGTTTAATAAAATTATTCTAAAAAGGAAAATATGGTTAAACTACGGGGAAAACATAAAAACAAAAAAATTGATGTTTCTCCCATGATATCATACAAAGCTGATATACAGTCAATGTATACTATATCCTCTCAGGAAATAGCATACATTTTCCATTTTATTTTATTTTATTCATTTAAATTAGGCTTGGCTGATTATTATCATCATTATTATTATTGTTGTTGTTGTTGTTGTTGTTGTTGTTATTTATATATTGATACAATTATTTACATATTTATATATTTTATTTTATTTTATTTTTTTATCTATCGAGTCTCATCCATAAGGTTCTCATCAAAACATACAAACAATATTGAGGAAATGCATGTTCCTCATTCTGTTTATGTGCCAACAATGCATCCCTGGACTTTTAATAGTTTATGGGTAATGCTACGTATTTCCAATAAAACTGCAAAAAAGCTGCAAGTCTTGCAACAGCTGGCTGGTGACGTGTCATGTCAATAGGAAGTGATTACAGAGGGTAGTGGGTCCCAGAGCTATTGCTGCAGTTCACTCCCCTCTCACCTCGGCTCCTCGCCTGTGAGTGGCCCCTCTGATACATCACTAACACTTCTAACTGAATGTCACTCACAACGAAAGGGGTGAATTGGGACAAAACACAGAGAAAAAACTAGGAAGAGACATAAATAGGTGTCGCCATGACGATGTATGTACAGTACTCAGCACATTCATTCCCTTGTAATGTCAAGAGATATTTCTAAGGAGGGGTGATTAATTAATGAGACTTTATTCAAGCAGGAGTTACATTACAATAGGAAGGACTTAACAGCTTATTAAAGTGCTCTGTATTGCTTAATAGGATGTTTTCTTAAGTACTGGTTTATGTCTGGATTCAGCATCATATTTGAGCTGCTTTTCTCAAAATAGCTGACATGAATGCTGAGTGCTGCTTTCTAGGCTTTTAGAAGTGTAAAAATGGGAACAATGCACATATAAGCCATTCAAAATGTGTAGGATTGTAGATTGCAGAATTATTTATATTAAAATCTCAGTCATGTCTCTACATTGTTTGAATTGTAAAGGGCAACATATCTTTCAATTTACAATTGGAAGGGCCACTACATGTAAACCATGTACTCCCATTTTCACCCCTGATTTGCTGTGACTAATAATTAGATTGTGCTACATCACATGACAACAAGCATGTTGGAGGCAGCAGCAACAAGCAGACAGTCATGCTGTAGAGTTGAGCCTAAACTTAAAGTAATGGAAGGAGAGAAAGATACTGTTACATTTAATTGACAAAATATCATAAGGTCAGGAGACTGAAAGTAATTTGCCCAGCTGGACCCAACATGCTGAAAATGTGTGAAAGGGTGTACTAGTGAATTAGCCAGTACAGTGTTACTGTATATGCATTAGGTATTCTCTTCTAATTGCATGGTTTGTATTTGCATAAATGACTGGGGGGTTGTGCAGCACAACTGTGAGAGTTTTGAACTGATTTTACAGAGGGCAACTTTTTACAGTGCGAGATGTACCTCCCCAGGTGGTGGGCGAGAGTGATTCAAAGGAGGTGGTGAAGTGTGTGGAAGAATGATGAAGCTACACTACAGTTTAATGACTCTACAATCTAACAATTTAAACACTTAAATTACCGATGATTTTAAGTGTAATTCAATTCAAATGTTCTGCAGATGTTCTCTAGAACAACTGCAGGTTGCAAACAAATGCAATATAGCAATCATACAGTCCAAAATGCAAAATAGAAAAACACAACTTTCACTAGTGACTATGCTATAGCCTTGAAGAGATATAAGTTATAGTATCCTGAACTGAAAGATTTTTCAGTACACTCTGCACTACATTTAAAGTTAGGTTTCGTTACACCATGAATTACATCAGTTACATCATTCAGCTGCACTCCTTCTTCTCCAGTCAGTGGCTGTGACTGTGGCTTCCACCCTATCTGTGCAAACCTCCCACTTGGGAGAATGTCAAATTTGGGACCAAAGTGCATGGCCGTAATACCAAGTTTTGCACATTCCCGGATCTGGTCCTCTATGGGTTCTCTCTCTGTGCCATTTTCTTCATCGCCTAAAAAAACCTTGCTGTTAGGCATGAAAACATCTACTCTGACAAAAAAAAAAAGTATACCTTCAGTGAAGTTCCTTGTTCTTCTTTTAATGTGTTTACCCTTGAATTATAAAAGAACTAAAAACATAGCTTCATGGACGCAGCCAACACAGTCATGTTCCATTGTTGCCATTGTTGTTTACTTTTCTGTTGTGTCACATTTCAGTTGTCATCCCACTTTGTGACACTCGTCTTGTTTACAGGATATGAGCATTAAACATTTTGTCAACTTTGATTCTTCTTGGGAAAAAAAAAAACATCAATTTAACAGGGCTCAATGACAAAAACATTCTGCTGTAACAAAAAAGGCTGTTTTGGCTTGAACCTTTTTCAGATTTAAAGATGATGGCATGAGTCAAAAGTAAATAGTATGTAAGTGGTGTTTTTTGGTACCGGCAGCACCACAGGGCAACACGGCAAATTTATTCAACCACCTGAAGCGTCAACAAAGTGCATTACAATGAGTGCATGAAAACCAAGAAAACTACTGCACACAACGTCACCATTCTCTCACTACCTCACAAACTGCCCGAACAGCCACATTGTCTAATGCATCTCTGTATCTGTTAAACTCCCATAGGCACAAGGAGATTTCAGAGGCCATCACTTACCACTTGGCAAAAGACACCGTTCCCATCAATACTGCACACAACAAAGGTTTAAAGAAAATGATTAACACCCTTGACAAACGCTATGTAATCCCTCTTCCAATTATTTCTCAGATGTGCTGCTTGCTCGGTATACCAAATACTGAGGAATATTTTAAAGAGATCTGAGGATATTTTGCAACAATATCATGTTTATAGTTGAGCAGAAACATGGAGCCCTCTATGAGCCTTGTGGTTCATTATATCAGTGGTGGCTTTACAGTGAGAAGTCGGTGACTGCAATCTGCCCCCCCCCACACACACACACACACACACACTCCAAGAACACAGTGGAGAGGCTATTGCACAGGGACTGAGGGAGGGTCTGGCACTGTGGGAAGCGCAGAAGAGAAAATGGTCTGCTTTACAACAGACAATGGAACATTGTCAAGGCAACTTCCCTTGATGATTGGACAAAACTCAAGCGCAATGGGTATATATTTCATCTTGCAATTGGCGCGCTGAAATAAGAAAACTAAGAAATCCCTTTCGTCTAC
Organism: Neoniphon sammara; assembly: GCA_900302535.1. Taxonomy (NCBI): domain Eukaryota; kingdom Metazoa; phylum Chordata; class Actinopteri; order Holocentriformes; family Holocentridae; genus Neoniphon; species Neoniphon sammara. Next base: position 26,756 of record OMKZ01018957.1, read on the forward strand.
TTAATCTGTAATGTAGTTTGTGTGTGTCTTCATTCTACATTGACATATGACACAACTTCTAAGTCTATTTAGAGATTGCAATGCAAGATCCACACATGACGGTGTGCACATCTTGTGCAACAGCTTCAGTAAAGCCACAGATGCACTGGAAGCATCAGACATGCAACTATTCTGCACTATTCTGTCTGTTTTCAGCAGGTAAACATGCATTCAAGGCATTGAGTAGAGCATCAAGCTGCCTGGTCATGTCTGCTCCAAACTTGGTTTGATTTTGAGGGCATCAACAGAGGACCAGCATCTTAGAATACGTAGAGTAGATATAATATAAGATGTAATGACAAAATATGTCCACTATTAGTTGGTCTTCCATACATAATGAGCAAACTTTGTACCAGACTATAATTACAGAATTTATGATATTACCCATCATGGTTGCAATGTAGAAATCTCTGTGTGTGGTGATAACACCTGCAGTCCACCAGAGAAAATCTCCTGCTTGCATGTTTTCTCCTCTGACAGCTCGGGGGAAACTGAAGTCCTTGATGCCATTAGCAAGACACACAGCCTATTGGCTAAGTTTACTGATGCCCTTGAAGGAGTGCAGTATGGTCGCATCTCCTTTCTTCCACCTATCCATCGTAACTGTTGTAGCAGTGGAAGTGGAAAACTCAAAGCTCATGAGATCAATAAAGACAAACAACCCAGAGAACCTCAGTAAAAAGTCAGTAGTGACAAACTGACACATGAGCATGATTTAAGATGAAATATGTCAGTGAAGACAATAGTGCAAGCATCAAAGCCAGAGTGACAGCTGAGATAGCCATGATAATCATATCTTTAAGATTAACATTTTTAGAATATGTGAAATAGTTGAATATGTTATAATTTGCTATAATGCAATGTCAATAAACAGAAAGGATATTAGTTTTAATACAATATAATACAATGCGTGTTAAGAGTTATTGCTTTTGTCTCTTCTCACTCGTATCCAGATGTGTCCAACTATAACTGGATCCATGATGAAGAGGAGCTGGAAACCTCAGGCTGGCTTTTCAAGGATCTGAAGACAACAGGGTGTCGTTTGATCCTTCTTTGTCACAAGAACAAACTATAGCCTCAGAGCTTCAGTTGTACTTGGACCAAGGATCAACTTGGATCCACCAGACCAAGGATCCCTTGGTATGGTGGAGGTGATACCAGGGACAATATCCAGGACTTTCTACACCTGCCAAAAAAAAAAAAAAAAAATTCGACTTGACAGAAGTTCCACATCCCAGGGGGCTTCAGTGCAGTGATAATTATTATGACCTTAATCTATTCTTCCTGTTGTGTATGTCCAGATTCTGTGTTATGGGAAGATATTTATGCAAATCATTCATAAACACTTGAATCCAACTCATACAACCAGGTTGCTTGTTCTTACCTTCTAATATGACTCGCAGAAGTATTTCCTAAATTAGTGCCCTTAGCGGCGACAGGAGATATACCATAGGCTGTAGTGCACATGCGCACAGAAAACACTCAAAACGGTCACAGTTTGGTTGGGTTTAGGCACCAAAACTACTTGGTTAAGCTCAGGAGAAGGCTAGGGTTAGGATCGAAGTTAGGGTAAGATTAAGGTTAGAGGACCTTCGTCATCATGGTGGCAATAATGCACAAGCAGAAACGAATGAAATAAAACACAGAAACGAACACTGGTCACACTTCATGCAAGAATTGCACAGCAGTGTGAAAGTCCAGTGTTTTGTGGACCCACCACCCCGGCCTCCTACCTGTGTGGGCTTAGTCACTCTTTGTATTATGTCCCAATAGTGCCAGTAGGGGCGCTAATTTAGAGAACACTCCTGTGGGTCATATTAGAGGGTAGGAACAAATGACCTGTGGGCTCGTTTTTTGGGAGAGGACAGTCTGCTGATGCAGTGCAGCGCCATTTTTTTATTATGTTAATAGTAATGACTGTGAAGCATCACTTTCCAAGGTATGTAATGTATACATTTTTGCTTATAGTGAAAAGGCGGTACAAAGCACATAATCATTTAGCTTTAGGAAGTAACTTCTACAAACAGTATGTAGTGTGTACAGTTCCACCAGGCAGTTCTTGCTGCTTTTAAATATACCATATTGTGTGTCAGATACAAGTCATAAAGCCTAAAATATTCCACTCAGAAACCCAGTCACATAGACACGCTTCGATGGAATCATATTGTCCTTGCACATCTGTTCATTTCTATCTTAATTAATTAATATAGAATCTCTACTCATTTAAAATTGTATTCTGTCACAATGCTGCCCACATAATCAGGACACCATTGTCTTTTTGTAATGATTTCACTTCAGTCAAAAAAGTTTGGAGAGAAAAGGTAAAACTTCCTTTGGAGACGTCTGTCTCCCAGCCAATTTCACTTTTATCAGGCTGAGTAATATCGTCTGAGGATCATTTTCACTGTGTGTGTGTGTGTCTGTGTGTGTGTGTCTGTGTCTGTGTGTATCTGTGTACATTTGAGCACGCTAATATTGGATGCTGTGCTTTTTGGAAAGTGGCCAGGCAAGGCAGCCAACACAGCACGGTGAAGACAGAGGGAAGAGCAAAGTAAACAGGGTACATACACCGGAGACAGGAGTGACATCAGGACGGACACTCTCAGGCTCATTCGTATATGTGCACAAACACATATATGCATACATCCAAACAAATGTATGTTCACATATCCAACGCTAAAATCTTTTCTTCCTCCCCCTCGTTCTCACAATGTCTCTCTTATAGAGAAATTTACCATCGATGCATTGCTGATTCAGAGAGCATAGCCTTTGATCCTCAGCTAGTTCATCTTTGAAGTACACAACACAGCAGTCAGTCAGGCAGGCAGGCAGCAGCAATAAAGGCAGTGGTGATTAAAGTGGAGGATATGCCGCAGATTGGACTGATGATCGGGACAATTGTAAATGAGAGCAGCAAGCCATATGGATAGTCCATGGTGATTTCTACATTTGTGAATAACAGCAAACGGCCATGATTCCATGCAATTATCAGCACACCTAGCTGCCAACATCTACATATTTTGCTTATTATTTATGCATTTTGACATCATAATGTGTTAGTACACTACATTGAAATCCACAAGCAGAAGCTTTGACCACAGTTTTTCACTCATCATAAATAAATAAAAAAATAAAACATCAGGGATTATTAATAATTGCATAATAGTTCCTCACATTGCATAGTAACAGCCCTCCTTCATTTTCTTCCCACTCCTGCAATGCCTTAGCCTCACGGTGCGTAATGAATACATGCAAATTATATGTATGTGGAGGTAGCCAATCACATTGTGACACAGTAATTATGGAAGAAAGGAAAGTTGTGGACAAACATGTATTTCTCTGTGAAATGCGCCATACAAAGGTCTATCCCCTTTGAGTCATTTTGTCAGTGACATGTTTGCTAGTTGTAGGCAGCAATAGCACATGGTAAAATTAGCATACACGCTGTATAATATATTGTTATGTGGGAGGGGGCCAAAGCTCTGGGATCAGTATTCACCTGCAGGTAGCTAATCACTACTTTAATCTTAACTCATGAAAGGAAAACACAGAGCTATTGAAAACCTGCAGAAAAGACATACATGGGATCAAAGGAAACTGTAAATAGTCAAAAGTGCATGACAGGGGCATTTGAGACATTCCACCCCAAGAAGATAGTTGAGGTTGTGACAAAGACCAACATCAACCCTATACATCTCTACCGTCCACTGAGATGGACGAGGACGAGGACAAGGATGAGGATGATACTTGGTGAGACAGAATAACTGGCCTGGCTTTATAGAGAGATATTTAAAGGGACAGGGTGAGATCCTCTCTGATTTAAAGAGATACTCAAGCATTTTTCAATCATTGGGCTAATCCTCCGGCATCAGTGAGTTACACATGTCATTCAACACCTTGGTGTTGAATGACGAGTTGAATGACAAATTTTAACAAATGAGAACTTTTCCTGTTGCTTACCCAGTGGTCAAGTTGTACAAAGAGAATCGATTATGTTCTCACCGTGTATTTTGTTTCGCATGTAAGCTGTTTTTGACAAAATCAAATGCCTTTACGACTGATACTTCTGATTGGAAACATTCAGAGCGAGTTGCTGAACACAAGGAGATTGCTGAGCATATGAATTGTATGCTTTCTCCGCTTGACCGGAGCACTGCTGGGGTCACAATGTACTCAGCTCTGCTCCTGCAGATTGCTGAGGAAAGGCAATACTGCAGAGAGGTTTGAGAGGGGTTGTGGCCGTCATTAAGTTCTTGGCAGAATGGGGACTTGCATTTAGGGGTGACAACAAGCTATTAGGGTCACCCCAAAATGGCAATTATCTGGGTATATTAGAGCTGGACCCATTTTTGGCAGAACAGAAAGTGTTGGGAAAAGGCATGCAGCAGTGTCTCATATTTATCATCTGCTATTATGTGAGGAGCTCATGGGCAAGAAGACAAGGCAAGTGATTGCTGAAGAGTTGCAGGGGGCGAAATATTTTTTCTGTTATAGTGGATTCAACCTCTTATTTGAGTCACGTGCACCAACACACTTTCATTTTAAGGTTTAGAAATAAAAGAGGAATGGTAGCAGAATGCTTTACAGGATTTGAGCCAATTAGCAGTCACACCAGGGAAAGCCTAGCCAACTGTGTAGGGTCACTGGTCAAAAATCTGGGCTCAGATTTAAAGAACTGCTGCGGACAGTCATATGACAACACAAGTAATATGTCGGGAACGTACAATGGATTACAAGCACACCTCAGAAGAAAAAGTCCATTTATCCACCATGTCCTCTTCTGCCCATTCATTAAACTTTGTCGGTGTCAACAGCATTGAAGCATGTAATAAGATAGCTGGCAACTATTTTCACTCTCTCCAGGCACTGCACACTTTTTAGCCCCATTAGCAATATGGCTTTTCTTTTAGTTGCTTGCTTTTGAGTCCTGCCAGCCTCCTCAGATTTCCTGGTCGCAACTTCTCATTCAGAGAAAATGTTTTCTTGATTTGAATCGTTGAATTGACACATTCACTCAAATTGACAAAATACCTTTATTGGTTCAGTTTATTGGACCTATACCAATCATGGTGTTATGCTGAACATCATATATAAGAGACAGTTTCAGCAGATACTGACTGTTGGGGTTGCCTCTCAGAGGAAAGTCATCAGCTGAAATGTATATGTAACATCTCAATGGTGTCTGTAGCATAAACAGAGGCAGAGCATTGGTTCACTATTACATTAACGGCACTGTTTATATTTCTACTTTTGCACTGGGAGTCTGAGTCCAGCTACTGCTCAACTGGCCATGGATCTGAATTCCCTTCATGCTACCACAGTTGATCCTGAATTGAACCACAATGAAGCGGTGGATGGCTTTTAAACTTTTTTGTTTTTGAGTGGAAGTCAGACAAGTGGATGCTTCAGGACTTTATGGAAGATGACATTTATTGTAAACTTCAAGACCATGGCTTCAAAATTGAACTGCCTGCGTAAGGCACCTGGTGCTCAAGTTGCGACTGAGAAATCTGAAGAGGCCGGCAGGGCTCAAAAGCAAGCAGCCAAGTCATACAGGTAAATACTGATTTTGTGTCGCAGGGTTAGGTCACCCTTAGTTTTCAGTCTCAACCTTGGAGCAGCTAGCAGTCCCTCCTCTGAGGACCTGAGGCTCTTTACAGGGCTGAGAGGAGGCAGCAACTCTGTAGATATATAGAAGAGCCTGATCATGTCATGCTTTGTACATTAAAAGCAAAATTTTTAACTGAATCCTGAAGGGGATAGGGAGCCAATGAAGAGAGGCTAAAACTGGCATAATGTTTGATCTGTGACTTGTTTTAGTGAGAAGCCTTGCTGCAATTCTGCACTTGTTGGAGATTAGCTCCTGATGATTGGCTGAGGCAGGTGATAAAAGCATTATTATAAATGTAGCCAGGTTGTTAGTAAAGGAACAGGGCACACTATAAATATTTGGATCTTTTTCTCCTGCTCTATATAGAACACAGGATTCATTTATTGGAATTTTGGGAATGCAAGGAAAACTCTGTGACAAGACAGTGTCCAACATAAATAAAAGAGAACAATTTTTGTCTCAGCCTCTACGTCTTCTGCTTTAACAGCAAATAACTTAAAATCAGATGAGGCTCTTTAGCCCTGCCTATAGGCACTATCAACATAAGGCGCTCAATAAAGTGCTCAATTTACTCAGTTATAGCAAAAAGGACAAAGCAAAATAATCTCCTAAATGTATCCTTTCCCTGAGCACTTACCCTTTAATACTAAGACTGTAAGGCTTAACCTTTAACTCAAGCTAGTATTCACAGCACTAGCACTTAATAATTATCCAGTACTACAAAAGACAATAATCATTCAACAGCAGATTGTAGTTAGGCTAATCGACAGTAGTCAATAGTCATTAGATGCTAGACAATAGATAATGGTAGTGGCCTCTCAAACCTGGTATGGAAATAATTGTAACAGGATACAACATAATGTCATTGCTTAGACCAGTAAAGCTTGGTGAATAACCCTTACTTCATATTAAACACTTCACAGGTGAATACTTAAGTTTATCACTTTACACAACATTTTCATCAAAATAATCTCTTACAGTAGCAAATAATGTTTATGGGATTATGTTCATTTTCATAAGAGTATTTTAGATTCAACTCACTCAACCTGTAGCACGCCCACCAAGAAAAACAAAGAGTTAAATGAATAAAGAGTTAAATGTATACACTAAAAAATTGGAAGCCTATTAAGAAAAAGATTACATTGGTTGTATTGTTTTTACATTGTTTCAATAAAAATATAAAAAATAGAACCAATATAAAGTAGTTTGGTATATCAGCTAGACACTTCGCTACTTTGAAGTGTCTGATTGTAATTTCCAATATAGAACCACATAAGGTTTAAGAATTACTTTGATGGAGACAAGTGACCGTGGTACACACAGGGATCTGGAAATTCCTAAATTGTGGGGAAAATGAGAAAAATCTGAGGACAAAAAGAACTGGAGACCCTCATCATTGCTCAAAACATTTTTGATGTCTCATTTATGACACAGACACATCAGAGTGCTTTCTGGTAGCGAAGCAAAGCAAACGGTGAGAGTGACACATCTGGAAGAGCCAGAAATCTAAACTCTAACGCAAGGAAGAAGACATCAAGAAAATGTTGCTATACTGTTGGCTGTAAAAAGAGGATCTTCACATTTTTCATATACCATCAGAAAAAAATGACTTTTGAAGCATATGGCTTCCAGTGTGGATGGAGGATATTATTCAAAATTCCTGTGTTTACAGTGCTCATTTCAAATCCAGTAAGGCTGCTGCCTGTGCCCAACAACAGTACACAAAAACAAAATCTGTATCAAAACAAATATCTCGACAATTATATGCCAACTGGGAATATGGCCTAAATTAGGAAGTGCTAAAGGCTTGATCCAAAAATGAACCAGATGCTCTAAATCCTTTATCTTTATTTCAAAGGTTAAATATTCAGTTATTAAACCAGGCTTGCATATAGACATTAATTCCTAAGATGTAACCAAAATCAGTGCATGACATGTCTGCCTTAAGGCAGTACAACCTAATATAGGCATCAGACATTTTCTCTGAGTCTGTGAAGTACTAGTGGTGTCTTATATTATGGAATCACAGGATACAAAGACATCAATACCCCAAACTTGACCTGCACAACACAATTAAAGGTGTCTAGCAACTTGTATGATTAATTTTTCTTTAGTATGTACAGTAGATCTGGGTGGATGAATGGATGAATGGATGGATAGATAGATAGATAGATAGATAGATAGATATGTATATTAGATTTTTCAATTAAATACAGACACTGTAAATATATGGCCACCTAGAGACCAAGGCATTTTGCTGTGCTATAAATCCGCTGACAGGACAGAAGGGAGAAGTTCAAGTTCAAGTTTATTTAGAGCCACAAATCACTGTTTATGGTCTCAAAGAGCTTTACTGGCCCACAAGTTTACAACAAACAAAACAGGGCGACACCCCCCGTCTTGAATCCTTATAGCAGGCAAGAAAACCCTCCCCTAAAAACCCAAAGACAGTGGCGAAAAACAGAAAAAGTCTTGAGAAGGGCTGGGAGGGGGGGCGTAGGGTAGGCTTCCTGACCAGAAAGGAGTGTCATAGGTGCTGACCAAGTGGGCAAGCTATCAAGGCATTGATAGGATCCTAAAGTAACTTTTTTGATCTCATGCTAACAGACAACTATAGTTATAAGGCCAGGTTTTTCGACAAGCCATTTTATTGTTTTCATATTTAGGTAGCTGTGCAAGCACTGAAATGCTCTCTGATTCCAATAATGAGAAGCACTGCAATGTTGTGTTCTGTCACCACTTTGTGCACATCCACAGCAATGTTTGCAAATAAAGGAAGTGGTTTAAAGGCAATTTTGTCACTTACTAAAACAAATCCATTATTTTCTCTCCTCACAACACCAGAATTTATGTTTCCTCTGTTACCTCTGCCTTTCACAAACAAGTTCTTCATGCTTTGCATGCTTCCTGTGGTGACAGAGCATCTCCCCTTTCTGCTATAATCTTTAGAAATATGCTGGATGTGTACACACTTTCCCTATTTTGCCATTTTGTGCCTTTGAAACATAATCTTTTTTTTAAGATGCTGGAAAACGTATTCTATGACTGATTGGCACATATATTAGCTACAATGCAATAACATTGTGAAACGGATATCTTAATTAACCTAATCAATAGTAATGCCAACATCCTCATCCAAGGCACAGTGTAAATCTTAGTACTTGGCCATATTTTGAAGTGATTTATTTTCCTTTAAAATGCTAAACACATTCCCAGTGTGTACAGAGTGAGGCCTATTTCAACGCTGTGGCTGAAACCCAGCCAGTGACTAAGTGTTTTGTGAACAGCCTCAACCTGCAGGAGTCTTGCAACAGAGATGTTCAATATACAGATGCCAGATGGATAGAAGATTATCCCAACGTGGGATGCAAAGCAGCGGGATAAAGAAACTCATTAAAAGCACAGGTATAGCCAGCAGTCATGTTCAAGGTGCTACTTCTTTTAGCAGTTTAGCTGAGTACTATACCCATGTTCTTTATCATAAAATCATGATCATGTTTTAATTCATGTTTTAATTCAATTTATAAAAGAAAAAGAAAGTCTTCACTTCACCAGGATGTCAAGGATGTCACAGGATGTCACACCATCTTTATGCATCATCATCCTTATGTCTGAGAGCATATTTTCCTATTTAGTTACACAGGTTTTCATTCTGTCCATGTCTGCTTGCTAACTTTTTATTAGTTAGTATTTCATTACTAGAAAAAATCCTCCATAACTTGAATCTGTGACAACTGAATGTCTAATGTGTTTGAACTTATTTAAACCTATGTAATTTATTAGCTTTTTAATTTTGAAGCACCTTTTTTGTGAGAGAAAATTACTTTATGATCACTGTTATTCTGTCAGACAAAGTTTCTGATTTAGTTCACTCAATTTTGGTTAAAATAATACAAAATGAAATCATAAAACTTGCACGCCAATTCAGTCAAGCTCCACTTTAGTACATTCATCACTGTGCCCCATAGTTCTGAATCTGGCTCACTAAGTAAAATTTAATATGTCTCATATAAATAACAAAACAAGAGATCTTTAATGCATACAACAGATAGGTTATGTCTTCTGAATTTAAATAAATTAATTGAATGTTTATGGGAATAAATGAAATGGAAATGGTTTCTTTCAGAAACATGCACCCTATGAAAAAGGACAGAATCAAAACAATTATAATTCTTCATTGAAACATGTTTATTTATTTATTTATTTATCTTTCTGTGGTTACGGTTTTTATTATACTTTTGCAAAATGCACTTTTCTTCCATGGTTGATCAAAAGCCAAATGTGTCCTCCAAGACCACTAAACAGTATGGAATATAACACAGGAACTGCGCAGATGATATAGAATATTAATAACGGGTTGGGATGAAAGTATGAGAAGCGGAACCAATTTCATGGATGTATCACTCTAAAAATGCTAGGGTATGTCTGGCTGATCATTCTCTATTATTGGACTGCTTTAGAGCTGAAGGAAAACGACTGTATTTCTAATAAACTGAAATGTGGATTAGACACAACAGAATGGATTATATTGTGTTGGGTTTGTAGAAAATAATGAAAGTATGATCATTCACGGAGAAGGGAAATAAACAGAGAAATTGACTTTGAGAAGTATTTCCTAGGACAAGTGGCATAACTTACAAGATCATGCTGTGCGTCTGTTGATGTAACCTTTTCTCCTTGATTTTGGGAATATTCGAGCATGACCTTCCATAAGGATTTGGGGAGAAAAAAATTCGGTTAATGCTGTGACCGGAGCCACACTGTTCAAAGTCTGCTGATTTACAGAGATTAAGAAAGGAAACTATATTATCTATGCTATCACATCATCAAACTTTCCATCCCTTTCCCTGTTAAACTGCTTCACCCCAGCTTGTCATGAATATTTTGGCAAACATGGCTAGGTGATCTCACTTTTCCATCCAGGTGGTGCACCTTATTGCAACAGCTGCAAACAACAACAGTGTGACCAGCAGGACAGGGTCAAGCACCGGTCACGAAGCAGATAATAGATAGTTATCAAATCTTGAAGTCAATACTTATTTCCAGGTTGTCATGGGAGAGCAAACGTCTCAAGAACACGAGAACAGAAAATGATGAACCAATGTAGTTGCTTCAGCACATTGAAAATTTGAATGTACATGCTCAACCAATCAGGGTCAGCCTATTCAATCTTATGATGCTCCACTATGGAGCAATACCACTCCTCACTTCTAAGACATCAGTCCATGAACACCAATGAATAGAGAGATATTCTTCCCAATTGTGTCCCTACCTCCAGTGTCAGTGGGCCCCTCTCCCTGCGAATCCAGGTGTGTCTCTTGAAACAATGTTCACCAGGTTCCTGTTTTGCCATCTTGGGTCCAAACACAGCCTTATAAACAATCTCTGCAAGCATCTCATGTATACCTGCTGTAGTGGAACCACAGAGTAAGCCACTGGCATGACACCCAGAAAGTACATGACAGTAAGAACAGTCACTGCCCTGCCTTGCCGCACCCATTGAAGAACAGATGTGAAACGTCTATTGCTGGAAGCAGTGAAAATATGCATCTTTCAAGTCTATCATTGTGAACCAATCCCCTGTCTGCACCAATTCTGGTTTTTCACTGTAAGTATATGGAATGGTCACTTGGGAGGGCTGCCATTGCACTCCACATAATTGTTGTCACAGTGCAAATGCAACTCTGGGGAGCATTGCAAGTGTTTTCAATATTGCTGGTGCCTCATCAATGATAGAGCCTGGCAGTTAATGCACTCTAGCGGGTCTCTGTATTATAGACTGCACACTGCTATACTATAGAATATAATCTAGATTATAGACTACTATACCATGGACTGTAATACAGTGATGTTTAATTCTGCCAGCTGGTTTGGATGCAAACATCCTCACAATGAAACTTTGGGCTTTATTCTCTTCAGCCAAGTTACAATCCAATGCATCTTTTCTGTTTTGCGGTTGGCAAGTGCACTCGAACTTCAGCCACTCAATTTCTTTGGCATTTCTTTTCTTTTTAAATCATAATTTGAAACATACCATAATGTATAGCCGATAGACTTAACATCGCATGCATCATGGACAAAGCTGGACAGGCTTTAAACCATAATCACACACTAGTTTAACAAAAGTGAACATCACTCCACTTCCACAAACAAAATAACTTCTCATTCTCAAATTAAAATACATGGAACCAATCATCACAGGGGAATGTACAGTATTCTCTCAGGTTTCTCCTAGTAATTCTTGTGTGCATGTAAATGTAGTCAATGATGGATAGCTGGATAGGATTACTGACATGCTGTTTTTAAATGTGAACTAATAATTTGATCTTAACCTAAGGCAAATTCTACGACACTAAGACAAAACTCTTGGTCATTGAAAAAGTCATGCAAATGCCTTTATCTGATTGTTTTAGCCTTAATTATCCTGATTATCAGGTCATAATCACAGAAAGCAAAACCTGGTTAACACACCTAGATTTCTTCTCAATTATTTGAAATCATTAACACCTTTTTTTCAGATTTCTTTCAGTTTATTCAATCTGTGCAAGTAAATGGTCACCCAACACAGTAAACAAGATGTATTTGCAAAATAAACAACATGCCGCAGTGCTGCGGCATGGTGAGCAGAAAAGTAATTCTTATCTGTATGCGTGTAAACTGGGTTATTAGAGAAATCATGTTACTTCTAACCATGTAGGCTTTGGTTTTATCACCAAAATGCCATCTGGTGACCAAACAACACATCCAGGCCTGAGAGAGACTGGAAACAGAGAACTGCTACATCCATCCAACAAATCATACAGCAAATTATTGGCACAACACAAGAGTCTACTGATAGCACATAAGAGCAGCATTGATCTTTTAAAATCTATCTTAGGACACAACAAAATACACACCAACACATACAGCATCACACTAAAGATGTCTGGTGAAACAGACAAATTGTAAATGGATGGTTCTTACACTCCAAAGTTCTCCTTTCATGACTTTGCTTTTGCACGCTTGGCTATCAAGTCCTAAAAAATAAAAAAAATAAAAAAAAACTTCCCCCTCATCACCTCAGACTGACTGGTCATCAAAGTGAGACCTGAAAGCTGTTTCTGACTCATGGATGGTCTTGGTGAATATTTTATTTGTTTGATTTGAAATTGCCCTGTCTCCCTTACAGTTTGATAAAGGGAAACAGACTCGTAATGGAAGCAATGACCACTACCTTTTTTCAAATTTCTCCTTTTTTTTTTTTTTTTTTTTTT
>OMKZ01018958.1:20056-38462 GCA_900302535.1 Neoniphon sammara
TTTTTTTTTTGTGTGTGGTTGTGTGTGTGTGTGTGTGTGTGTGTGTGTAGTCTACCTACCCGTGTGTTGTTCCTCTCAGCCTTCAGCTCAGCGATCTCCTCCTCCTTCTCCAGTAGCTGCTCCCGACACACATTCACCTCCTTCGTCAGTGCAGCGAATTCCTGAAAAGAAATTGGACAAATACGGTAAAGTTTGTTAAAAAGTTCAATTTTTCCCCAAAGTCCTGAGGAAAAACAAAAACTTGCATACTACTTCCACATTTATGCACAAGTAGTGTGCTTGCATCTTTCTTTTCTCAGTTTTCAAGCATTTAAAAAAATATTCAGTTTATTTTTATGTCCTTGCATAATGTTTTTTTTGGTAATTTTTATTTATTTATTTCGTTTGTTTTTTAATATTTTTCTCCTTTAACCAGGGATCCTGAAAGTATTGCAACAATTTAAGGTTTTCACCCATGCATGCTCTTCAACTGCTAAAACACCTACAACCATGTACAACATCACACTGGTAATGTTATCACATTGTGCATCACCTTAATCATACAAAGGACTAATGTCATATCGCTTTTCAAACAACAGTGATAGTTCATTATGGTTCCTTGATCGCTCGGCATGAGCAGGGGTATAGACCGGTTGGACTACTGCCAAACTGAGGTCATTAAAGACCTGATATTAGAAGCAGGAAACAGAACTGGCAATATGTGATGTAAAAAAACAAAATCTAAGAGGAGAAATTAGAGACAAAAATAAGAGGCAAAGGAGAGAAAGCCAATACAGCTTTCATCTAGCTGAAAGTTTGTAGTGTATGAGAATTACAACTGAACAGGAGGACGCCACTTTGTGAATAGACTTGTCTTAATAAAACTCACATTACTCACATCTCTCCCATACAAATGTACTTGCACACACACACACACACACACACACACACACACACATACATGAGCACACACTGCTTTTAGGAATTAAACGCATGGTTGGACGCAGAGAATGTGCCATCCTGATTTTTCGCCCTGTAGGACAAGCACCCTGAGTGGCGAGGCCTTCTTACGTTTCTGAAAGGGGGAGGGAGGTGTGGGGGGCGTGAGGGGCTGCTGGAACTTATCGTCCTTTTCAGTCACTACCACAACTATTCTCTCTTCCCTTCAGCCCGGCCTCTGAGCTGTTCCAGTGACTGGCACGGACTCTACTCTGCTGAAGGAGGAAGAGGGAAACTGCTATTGGCTAGGACAAAGGTCTGTGGCTCTCATCTAGCCAATGGGAGACGATAAGAGGCGGGCCCAGAGGTAATTACAGAGCGGATGACTTCCTACATTCCAGAGCAGAGGCTGAGGTTGAGCTGTACTGCAACCTTAAGATCTCTCTCTCTCTCTCTCTCCTCCATTTGACCCTTTTCTTTCTAACTAGCTTTCCTTCACTCACCCTGTAGGCCTTGACTTAATACCGACTGAAACTGGGGCAGTGTGTTTACACAGGTCAGGCACTTGCTTGTAGTCTCCTCTGTAAGATGTAGATAATGACTGGGTTCGGGTCACTTGAATTTTATTGATGATAACTCCAATTCCAAATCCAGTTGATATTGAGTTTTGGTGCTGATTTTTACCATATTTTAGGGAACAAAAAGAAATCAAAACAATTCAAGAACAAAAAATACCTTCATTCTTAGCAGACTGCGGATGCTAAAACCAGTTAATGTGCTAACATGAAGGTCTCTTTCCACCTTCTTCTACCCTTTTTGGTTAAAACACAAATAAAACAATAAAAAAATAAACACAGTTGGTATTTGTTCAACAAATATTCACAAACTAGTCATGTTAAAATAATGGAAAAACATAATGTATACTCTAAGAACCTAACAAAATCAAACAATATCAATGAATGCAAAGTCAACAGTTTTCCTGAAAGAAGATCAGCTATTAGACTTCTCTGGAATGACGCCCAACCTCTCTTGGCTGACTATAGCTCCAAGCACTGGAGAAAACTCCCTGACAGGGGGTAGAGGAAGCCTGCATACAGATATGAAGAGGCTAACTCTGACAGCAAAGGATGTGTGTTTCTCGGTGCTCATCATCCTCTTCACTGCTAATGTGAACAGAGTTTCCCTGCTAAGAGTCTCTGGAGGTAAGCTGAAGGTGCACGAGTACTAAACCTCATACTCAATGAACTCCTATCTAAGAAATATATAGAACACTCAAATCTTAAATATTATTTGGTGTTGAAGGTCTGCTGTGCGTCGTAATGTGAGTGTGAGAGGGTAATGCTAACAGCGTCTGGGGCGTTGATGGGAATAGGTGACAGCAAGGCACTGAAAACAGCACACTCCTCACAATTCATGGCATGGTGAAGTAAATGCTTCAACATGATTAATGCACTTCCTCCCATACATGGCATTAGCTTGCTGAATGTATTACATTTTGCACTATCAGCATTTTGTGTCATGAGGCTCAGTCAAACTTTAGGGCGTTGGCTGCGGTCAGCCATGTTCTTGGCTAAGCCTCAGTGTGTAAACAATCTATACATGTTGTTGATGAACAAAACATCACTCTGATGTTGCATTTCTCCAGATTATGCAATGTGTTGTGGTGGCGTATCAAAATTTATTGACTATTTTCAAACACACAATGCATTTCACTTGTTTTACGTGGCCAACAGAAAACACACTCAGGGTCTAATGTGCAGATTTGAAACCAAAGTTTCGTAGTTAATCTGTGATTCCTGGAAATTTTGGACAGCTAGTTTGCAAGCGGTTCTCAATACCCAATGGATCACCAAGTGTTGGTGATTTGTCTGGCAAATCAAGCAGTGGAGAGACCTCACTGAGCAGAACTTGTCTTCTGGTCAATTTAATATTTCTACCCCTTCAAAACTGAATTTTCCACTATTTTCCCCTTTCACAAGAAATAAGCCTATTAAAGCTAACCTCAATGTCATTAAGCATTGTACTGTTGACAGGATGCATGGTGTTGTGATCTTTAAGGGGTCAGCACAGAGTCAAGAGGGGATAACAGGGAGACAACATTTCCAGATTAAGACCTCAGGGGCTTATCTGATCAATGAGACGGAGATTTAGTGTAAACTTTATTGCTACAACTGGTAAGGGAGGTGACTAGTCCTGTCAGTATTAAACATCAAGAGACACTAGTTCGACCAGAACTGGAAATATGAATAAAATTTTTTCAGAAACCTCAAAACCCACCACCTCTAATAAGGAGGTGAAATCCAACTCCTGAAACATTATTTCTTTCAAGTAAAAATGTTATTTCTGCACAATAATGATGATTCAGGGTAAACTATAAGGACAACAAAGTAACCCAATGTATTTCCACAGTGGGATTTGTTGACAGCGTACCCACTAGGTTCATCACAACCCAATCCTATTAAAACAGTTTCCTTTAAATAGATAGTCCTAGAACATTCAGCTATATTGTTAATACGGAATCAGGGAGGGGGGCATATACATCAATCTGAGTTAATGTGTTCACATGTGCATACAGGCTGCACTGAACCCTAAAATGAATGTCACGATAAAATTAAAATATGCAGAATGAGCACAAAGAATCACAGCCTTGCACACATGCAGATAGAGGCGTGTGTGTATGCCGGTCTGATCCCATCTCTCCCTGCAGCTGGGTAAATTGGCATCGGGCTCAGTGAGTGTGGATGAGTGACATGCTGGTTAGAAGTGGACTGGGCTGCCCTCTAAGCCACAGACCAGGGGGAGGGGATTAAGGAAGGGGGACATGGATATGTGTGCCAACCTCTTAAAGGAACAGCGTACCAAAACACAGCGGATCACACAAACACGTTCAGGGGATAACTACACTCTACAACACCACTGTTTTTAGTATGCAGCGCCATAAAGAACAGCCCAGCAAAATGCACCAGCAACAGAGGATTTGAATGGTGTAGATTTAGAAGCCATAAGCTCATTTTCATGTCCATGAAATATGACATTCAGCAGGTTCCTGTTTCAGTGTTAAGCAAGTGCTGGAGCCAGTTTTGAGTTAAGACGCTGTCTTTTAAACTGAAATCACAAGTGAATGGAATACGTGAGCTACATCTTCAACATTGACACACAACAGTGTGACATTCCTCATGAAGGCATTTCAAAAACAGCACCAATGTAATGCCTGCTGCAAGTCATAATGAATTTTTACGCTATGACAACTTGTCTCCTTCCGACTAACAGATGATCACTCAACTTCACTTCTGAAATGCACAAAATTGCTCCTAAAACTACATCAGTGACAGTATTACATGATCCTTTAGCAACATAACTTTTGTCAGAGTAGGCTACTATGACTGTAACTGTTAAAATCCTTACACAGTGTTTCATTGCTTGTCTAGAATCTGAAGCTTCTACTGCTGAAAATTTTAACTAGCTTAGGATGACAGTTAAATGCCTAAAATGTAAGTAAACAATGTTTATTTACTGCAATGATTTGAAGACATCGGCCAAATAAGTGGTAGGAAAATTTGTGTGTGCTTCACTGCCAAGACAATTTCTTGTAGATGGGAAAAGTAATTTTCCGTCTGAAAGAGTGCTTAATTATTCTTAGCAGGAAAAAAAAAATCTGTCTTTTACATTAGACAGCTGCTCTGAAAATGACGAGTGGTATGACTCTATTAAAACAAAAAAGGTCAGCTCTCAAAATGTACAATCGTTCTTTTGTTCCGAAACTGGCTCAAAGCATGTTTCTGCGTCATTCACATATATTGGTCACGAAGTCATAATACAATTTATGCATTTTGCTCCAGTGCTTCTACAACCCTCACTCTGGATCTAAAAACCTAAATAGGCTATACTTAGACTTAATGTGGTGCAGCAGAGGCTACTTACAGGACTAAAACTAGGAAGGGATTTAGGTAAGTGTGCTACTCAATTTTGATGTGCAATGGCTAGAATCTTCCCTTCAGGAACCCTGCTATTCAACAGGGGGAAAAATATTTAATGCAAACCACAGTTCTTCCAAACAATGCACGGACAGTCTGTTACCTCCTCTAGCTTTCAAAACAATTGTTTATTAAAGGCACCTCTGAGTTGAGCACCCACACACTTAACTAAGCAAGATGAGATATCATACATTACTTGAATTGTCCCTTCCAACCTGTCACTCCAAACTGAACACTGAAACAAAAACTTTCACAGTGAGCTAGGAGATGAAAAATTATTTTAGTCACGATAGCTCTTTAATCACCTTGTATAAGTACTTTTGTTTTTGCTGCAGTTCAGTTCACTTTTCTTCCATTATCCAATGCGTCCTTTGATTGCTCGTTTCATTGTTTGCCATTTTTCTTTCCCTAAATCCTGTATTTATTTATTTTTCTCCCTCTCAGTTTTCCATGGCTATCGATGGGATTCATTCATATCTGTACAGTTAATGAGTATACATTACATTAAGGCAAGATTTTGCAAGTTTTATACATTTGTAATGGCTCAGGCTCACTTGGATGTCATTAGAGTCTAAACCTTTCATACACTTAGATTTTTTTTTTTTTTTTGTGCCAACCATGCACTCCAACTCCCCCAAAACTTGCAGACCAGCACAGACTTGATCCAACTATGAATCCTGGCTAAAATCAGAAATACTTGTGCAGTATAAACCAAACTTAAAAAGTAAAGCTTTTAGATTATGAGGCTTGGGGTAAAACTAAAACTGGCCTCTTCTTTATCTGACAAGACATCATGACCAGACTGTGCTGTATTTGTAACTGAGATCAGGAGCTAAAGGCCATGTTGCTACATAATGACTTTAACCATTCTTAAAAGCTTGTGGCATGTGCCGAAATCTGATACTGTGCAGGGGGCATCTGTTCTCTTAGAGGAGGACTCACTGTCAGAAACTAATTAGAAGACACAATGGCTCCTATTCAGAGCTGCTTAGTCTGCTGGCCAAATGAATACAGACAGAAGGAAAGTCAACCTGTAGGAGCTTGGCTAGCTGACTGTGAGCCGTATAACACCTCTTCTCTGTGAGTCCCAGTTATTTAAACATCATGTCACCAGTTGGCTTTAAAAAGAAAAAATCAGTTACCAAAACTTCCCATAGAGGGAAATGGAGGTTCACATTTGACTACATTACTTTTAATCATCTATCATCCTTCGATAGTCCAGTGGTCGTTCAGCTGCTATTTGTCCCTCGTCTTTCACAGCGAGGCTTGAAAAGACATTACACAGTGAGATACTGGGCCAGGTCTTTATCAAGCTGCATCAGTCATCTGAAGAGAAGTGGACTCCTCTGTTCTGGCTAAGCAGGTGATATGCAAAGTGAGGAGCATAAATTGAGTCTTTTGCCGTAGCTTGGCAGAGCAAAGCTGGAGTGAGTCTCCCCTCATAACAGAACAGATGGGTCTTGATCTTGAAGTGCACTGCATGTGCCAATTAATAGCACAGTGTGAGGCTCATTATCAAGTATGAACACAGGTCTGTCAAGAATACAGCTTAGAAACTACTGATGGAAGGGGAATTTAACCTTCTGAGAAAACCATATGCACCCACACCCTGACTTTTTTGTGGCCAGGCTGCACTTTCATTCGCTTACAGCTTAAAGCAATCTGAGTGAAGCTCTCGCTTTGAGCCAGAGCTTGTACTGGAATAAAAAAAAGCTGCCAGTGCTCTACATATCAGCTGTTCTGCAAAACCTAGGTAGCATTACTAAGAAAAATATGTACCTAGATAGATCAAGAGGTGGCGGTACACAATAAGGCTACAATAAGTTTTAGTGTGATGCACCACTTCACTGTTCAATCACTGCTTCTGGCAAAATATCAAGTGTTACGACAGCCTTTAGCTGAGAAAATCAAGTGATTTCATCAAAACAGTGCCCAGACACAGCTGAGACTTCAGAGGGTTGTAAGACTGGTAGGAAGTTTATAGCAGCATGCAGCCAACTTTGAGGAAGAACTACGCTGCAAAGCATGGCCTCCACTGGCCATGTGTCTTTATGTCTGCTCTCCTTTATGCAACTGATTTAGCTCACATCTGGGAAAACACGAGCACTCCACCTTTATCATGCCACAGCTCAAACAAGTCAGCCTTTGTCCGCCTCTCTTGCCATTTGCACTCTCAAGGCCATGCCATTGTGACACTGAACCCTTAAAAATAAAACATCCTGTTGAATTTGGATAGTGCGCCCAGTTGGCACCCTTAAAAATCATGAGCAATGAGCTAAATATCAATCCTACAATTGCCACATTAAGTCAATACTTTTTTTCTAAATAAAATTTAATCTTAAACAGTGTGGACTGAATGAGGGAATGTAAGTGATGGTTTCAATTCAATTTTAGATTTGACCTTTTTTCTGTTATACTAGGTACATGACATACATCCAGACCTGTGACTTCTGGTAACTGTCAAACCTCTATTTTCTTCCTCTTTTCCCTCTTCCTGCATGTAAGAGTCTCTCATCATGCACAAAAGCTTTAAGAACATAGAACATGGTATGTGTTTATGGTATGTGTTTTGATACTTGCTGAAACAAAATGTCCCTTAGTGAGACAAAGTTCAACCTGATGGAAAACTAGACATTTACAGTTATGTGCAAGGTGACTGCAGTGCATTAACTCAATTTCATGTGGGAAGTTCCAGAACTAAATCACTGCCTGATTTCACTCTCATTTCACATATTTTGAGGAAGAGCTATCACGCCAAGAAACCTTGGCACAGATGTAGCCAGTCACTTGAGTTATAGAAAAAAAAAAAAAAAGCACACTAACACATACACACTTTATCAGAGAAAAAAGACAGAAATTTTATTTTTTTCAGTGATACTAAAGACATGAGTAAGTGCACCAGCGTTTGATTTAACCGAACTAAACACAGCAGTAGTGAAAGCAACCAAAGAAAAAAGCAAAAGTGATTTCCCGATTAAAAAAAAAACTGAATAAAGCTTGATTGCTAAAGTATTAAATAAGTAAATTATTGTCAGCATGGTGAATATTGTATGTTATCGAAGGAGACATTCTGATAGATGTGATGTAATGTAAATAACTTGAAAATTGATTTTGAGTAATATTGTTGCAATATTGTTATGATTACGATTTATTTAGACACAATTTGGAATAGTCATATTGTATCAACACCATCTTTCACTGCTGCGAAAGTATTTGACTTTTTGTGTTACCTTTAATCATTTTTAAAGAACTCTGGGTTATACATCATGTGATCTTTTTTTGTTGTTGCACAAACTGAACTAAAAGTAAGAACTGGAAACAGGAAATTAGTTCAAGGAAAACTTTCACATCTTTCACATGATCTCAACAGTTCAATGAAATTTCCAAAACTGTGTTGAGCACTTGTCTCTAACATGACATCTCTAGTTTACTGTCATGCAAGCTGAAAAGTGCTACTGGCCTGTTGTGCAGCAAGAAGCATCTGGAAGAGTTGGCAGAAATACACAAAATTCCATGCAGGCAACCAAAGCAGAACAGTGACACGCAAAATAAAACCAGGCAGTCAAAGACATAGGGTTGTTCGATATCCATCATTTTTACATCATCACATCGGCCAATCAAACATTTCAGACGGCCAATGACATCATATGGAGGAGGGGTAGTCAAGAAAACGGTCCAAGTTTCATTCTCCATCGGATTCACATTTTTGCAAAAACAGCATCTTTTTCAGATGAATATTTTCCACCAATAACTATTTAAAACAAGTGAAAAGTGGCAGAGGCTTTCCTCACTGCCTCTGAGAAGCTGTGTGTGTGTGTGTGTGTGTCATTTAAGGTTTGTTGGAGTTGTTAGCTGAGCATTGTTCTGAACACTGTCAATGATTTTGCTGTTATAGGAAAAAAAAACAAAGTCCTGGAGGTCCTTGCCTCTATGGTAAAGGAATATTTCTACAAAGTGCAGACAAACATGCAAACATTACCAACGCACTCCATCTTCACCAGCAAGTAAAAATATACTTAGATTCTTTGAGCAGGGCAACATGATAGACTGATGTGTAAAAAAAAACTATCATCATTATGACAATCACACCGCTACAAACCGTCACTGATGTTCAGAGACATCGCATAGACATTTTTTTCACTCACATTTAATGTGATCACTTAAGTGAAAAATAAGCCAGCGGAAATTTTAGTGTTTTATGACACCACTTGACACAGAGGAAATCAGTACAGTGTGACTGTGCTCATAGCCAAAATGATAAGTGGTTAAAACTTATGAATGGGTACAACATCAAGCTTGAAGCTATCTAGTACCAGATCTGTCTCCTCTGCAACCACAACAATTCTCACAACATGTCTAAAGCACAGCTGGAAATTTACTCCCAGCACACACAGACAAACACACAGCGGGCAATATATTTGTGCCCACTTCAAGTACAACGATTACAAGCCTTGACTGGCACAGAAAATTAGCTTTATTGCAACATATGGGCTGGATTAAAACAGATCCAACTGTGCACAATGACAGCAGCACAGTCTTAAATCTGTGGCACTGGTGTGAATGAACTCTCTGCAAGATGAAATGAGCTTGTGAAACTTGCGGCCATACACAGAACACATACAAACAAACAAAGAGAAGTCATTCATGTCCAATATATATATATATATATATGAAAACCCAGAAACCTAAGCACATTATGTGTGCTCTCAGCAACAGGAGACTGCTGGAGTCTGAATGAGCTGCTGACGTGTGAGCAAGCCGCCCTGGAATGTTTGTGCATTCCAGCTGAAGGTACTCGCACCGGGAGGGAGGGAACAAGGAACGAGACAGAGGAGCAAAACACCGCCTCCCACGTCAGACCCATTCTGAAGACAGGATCAATCAAAAGAAATGGTTCTAATTCAAAGTAGTCTGATTTGATGTTTTGCTCAAAAATATATTTGGTACTCTGTCAAAATAACACCGGCTTCACCCTCCACTATGTTATCAGGAATACCCCTCTGTGCAGCTACAGGGTTCTCCATTCTTCAGTCAGGTCGACAAAAGACATTTTGTCTACAATGAGAATCTCTACCTTCACTTTTGCCTGTTTTGTGGCCCTCAGTCTAAACTGTAGCTACATTACTGGATTTCTCCTCCATATGTGCAACACGAAGAAAATTAGGCAAAGAGAGCCACTTCAGATTGCTCCCATGTTAACAGACAGAAGCTGAGGGCTAAATGTCTTGGCAGCTAAGTTATGACAATGCAAAGTCCATAAATTAAACAAATAAAAAAAAGGTGGTCCAATCATAGTATGCTAAAGGAGCCAAGAGGGACACAAGAGGCATTTGCCTTTCTAAACTAACAGAGGTCTTATTGTTTGCGATTTGTGGACTGTTTAAGGTCTCTCTAATTTGTAAACAATTAATTAAAAAGACATTGTGAGTCACAATGTGATGAGAAAGTTATCAACACCAAAAATGCTGATGTTACAATTTTCTACAAAGGTAGCATGCAATGTATTGAGACAAGGATTTATCTGCTACTGTTAACTAGGAATATTTTGTCTTTCTGAAACTGATAATCACCAGTAAACTGTAATTAATTCTGCTTCCTTCCTTCTTAATAGAAATATAAATTGTTTAAAAGATGTTCTAAAACTCATAGGTTATGCTGAGTTGATCAAATTCAT
The DNA here is from genome assembly GCA_900302535.1 of Neoniphon sammara. Lineage (NCBI taxonomy): Eukaryota > Metazoa > Chordata > Actinopteri > Holocentriformes > Holocentridae > Neoniphon > Neoniphon sammara. Next base: position 30,623 of record OMKZ01018958.1, read on the forward strand.
CAATTCATCATCATTTAATTTATCAATTTGTGAAAATAATCTAATTCAAAATGCCCATTCCTGTTCAAAACAAGTACTGGATTGGGGATTTACAGGCAAAACTACATGAGGGGAAAAAAGAACATCACATAGTGTATTAACACCAGATTACAGCACATAAAGTGCCTCCACTTTTTTAACAGCTGAGTTTTTTGCCTTCCAGACACACCATGAACAAATCCCAGGAGGCTTGGCAGACAGCCAGCGGATCAGCTGACAGCACTACAGCAGTGCACGGAGCAACATGCACACGCACACTAACTCACACGCACACACACACACAAACACAGCTGCATTCATTTGACCAAAGGGCCAAGTATCTCCCTATGCAGAGCAAAAGGAAGAGATGAAGACAATGCAGAGTGGAAATGTAAATATTGATGGAAATGGAATGAAGGCAACAGATTACCTATAATGCAGAAAAGACAAGACTTAAAATCCTAAGAGACTGACAACAAGGCCATTTACCCAAACTGTACTGCTCCTCAAGTCCATGTAGCTCAAGCCCTTTATCTGCAGCTCTCCAAAATAATTCCAAAATGAAATTACCAAGTGTACTTGGCAATAATCCTGTGGATCTCTGGAAGGCGTGCAGGCTTATGTGTACCAGTCAGGGCTCCAAAGTGCAAATGCAACCTATATTTAAACTGTGCAACCAAAAAATGTCAAAAAGCACATTTCCCCCAAAACTTGGCATGTCCTTCTCAGTCCACTGGTGCAGCTACACTGTGATCATGAGCAGGATGAATGGGAAAGAGAATCCAAAAGCCCTGTCAGTCAAAAAGTAAATTACCTATTTCCTTTATTTCATCTTACAACAAACACTAATCCAGCCAGATCAATGAGCTTTATATTCACTTGATGTATAAGGACAAATAACAGTTTTGCCAGATGACACGTTGTTTTGAAATGAAACCTAACTGTATGTTACTGTGCCTCAATGTTTTGATGTTTAGAGCACTAGTCCTACCACATAAAACAAAGTAATTTAGGAGCTTTTAATCCCTCTAATTTGTAACCCTTGTTGCTTTCTGTGTACTGATCTCTCTCTGTTAACAGGGTTTCCCCCAGAAAAGTTGGGCCAGAGCAAAATGTGAAGGAGGCCCAGCTTGATGTGAAACCAACCAGCGGCTGACATCTGGACCCTATGGTTACCATAACAACAGAGCTGTGGAATATTCCATGTCTTAATGTTCATACCAGAATCTACCACCAACAAGTTAAGCATTCTGTTGTTGTTTTTTTGATAAAACAGAAAATTATCAATGCAATGTGAGTCAAATGAGTTTTGAACAAAGTACTGGTATTCAGAGCTTTTCCTCAATATCTTTCGGGGAGTTCCAACTGCCTAAAACTCCTCAGATGACACTGCCACCTTGTTTACAGTATGCCTTGTTACAGCTTGACAAATTTTATTACCCTACTTTTTGAGACACAAGAAGGCACATTTCACTGCTAGATTGTAGTTTGGTGAAAAAGTTAACTCAGAGCAGAAAGGCACCCTACACCACTGCTGATTTTTCTTCTCTGTCCTACTGGATCAACAAAGAGGTGGGACTTTCCCAGAGACACTTGTAAACAATCAACATGGCAGATCACCTGGAGCTTTACTACTTCACAAACCAGAGTTATCAGGGCTGGACGCAAATCAGAACTGCTCTGAAAATACCTCTATCGTACATTTTGTTGTGTTTGTTTTTAAGGTCATACTTATTGCATAATTAGCCATATCACACTGATGCTAGCCACCACAGTAAATAACAGCTGGCTGAGTGATGGACAAGTCATCTGTCAGCTGTGGTTGCAGGCGACAACACCACAAAAACGCAGCAAGCTCCTCTGCTTTGTAGGCTTCAAAACAAAAGGCTTTGCAGCGCAAACACTAGTTTGACTGTATAGGGCATTCAGAGTCCAGTAACTAATGACCATCAGTTTACATAGCAAATTAAATAGGTCAATGTTTGCCTTATGTTTTTTGCCATCAACAGGGGTGACTTTGCCAGAAGTTATATTGCTATTGGTCTCACTAGCTCATCTTCACTGCTGCCACTTTGACTGGTGTGAAAGCCAATGATGACAAAGCTTTTTCTCCATATGTTCTTCACTATAAAAGTGTCAACTAATTGAATCAAGAGTACTTGCAGTGTCTGGCTGTCAGCATGTTTATGCTTAGGATGAAGTTTACTTGGCTCTAGAGCAAAGGCCAACAAAGAAAGGCCTTTCCTAAAGCATCAAACAAGCATCTCAAACATCAGTTCCATCCAATCTGATGTTTCAGGAAAGTCGGTATCCCATTAATTGCAAACCCTATATAATGTTCTTTGCTTTCTATATGCTGTGGACCCTCACTGTCTGCAAACCTCTGCTTTCTATACTGTGATATTCTGTACTGTCATCCCTCATAGGCTGTTGGTTTCCTGCTTTAATAAATAGAGCAAAAAATAAATAAAAAATACTAAGAATAAATAACATGCATGCGCAACTAAAATTACCTGAATGCTTAATTGATCACCAGCTTCTTATGCATCATTAAAAGGTAAGAAATCTGATCCCCTTGTTTCCAATAAACGACCGAGGGGGACAGAAACATGATCCATTATAATAACAGACACGAGCAACTAATGTGTGAACTTAAAAACATCTCTTAACTGCTGAGAAGCTGTGCCTTCTGGGTGCACTAAATGAGTGCCTTTCAATGAACAGAAAAATGTAAGATGCCAGCAAAAGCTAGAATCTACTGGTTGGCAAGGTTTTCTTTCATAACCTATTAATAAAAGAATGTCACACTGCACCCTTCACTTTCAGGATTTTATGTTGTGCTTTTTTTCACAAGGAGCACACTGTTCTTCAGGTGAAGCATCTAACAGCACACATAAAAATCAATCCATGTAAACAAGCATGTGACTAGTATGTGCATACATCTTTCACACTGAAAGGGCAAGAGTTTGTTTTTGCATTGCACTAAACATATTCTTTTTTGCCATACCTGTGTTTTGTAAACAATGATAGTACCTATAAATGAGAACGATTTCTAAGCAGTACAATGTGTTCGTTCTGCGCATAATGTGTATGTTACTATATACAGTATATATAACAACTTCCTTAGCAACACACTTATGCCATCGTAACCACATAGCATGTCCACGGCTGACGGCGCTTGAGTTGGACTCAATATGACACTGCATTTCACTTTTACACAAGTATTTATATATCATCTCATTTTTATCCAGCCACTAGCACTGTGCAAAGACAACCTCAAGTAGAAATGCACACCAGAGTAGAGCTTGTTATTGAATTTGGCTGGAGTTGGTATGTGGCCATTAGCCAAGCAGTTTAATGTACAGCATACAGTTACTCTGCCAGGCAAGAGTAAAGCTGAATGCCATAACATTGGCAGCAACAAGCAGACAGGAAAGTGGCAACTTATATTATAGGGACTTATATTGCCAGGGATTTAAATTATATTGATTGAAATTTAATGTATCAAAAGAAAAAACTCAAGTTCCTGACATTTTGTGCATATCTAAAAAAACACTGCTCAGTGCAAACTGTATAGGACTTTCTGTCACCCGTGATTAAAACGTGTCAAATTAGCACACCTGAGTAGATCATAGTAATTTTATCGGCAAATCCTTAAAAACACTAACTTAAGAGAATTAAATTCCTGCCTCTGGGCTGCTAAAGCAAGCACAATCTGCATATTAGCTCATTCACCTGACATTATGAATGTCTATTTCAAGGCTTTTATAAGCTTAAATAGGTTAGGCTACATCACACATATGAGCCAAAAATATTACTTGTTCAAAACTTAAATTATTTTCAAAACCTTTCCACACTTGGAAATCACAATTTTTAAATGCCTTTTAGTAGCAAGTGCATTGTTGGGAAGAGAAATTACATGCAGTGAACAGGTCTGCGGCTTTATGGCATGTTTTTTTCTGATTAGTCCCGCCCCCATAGTGTGCACAGCACATCAAGTCACTGGTGTGTTTCCTCTGACAAATGAATGAGGTCTCTCTCCCTTACCTGTGGCAGGGCAGTGTTGAGCTGCCTCTGCAGCGAGTCCCTTTCGTGGCTGACTTCATGTAACTTTCCCTGGGTCAGACCCAGGTTCTCCTGGGTCTCTCTCAGGGTGTCAAGAAGACGGTCCCTCTCCTCCAACATGGACACCATCAGTGACTCAAAATGACCCTCTGAGTCCGACTGCAGCGGAGAGCCAGAGCCCCGGCCACCAACACCTCCACCACCAGGCCCCTCCGCCTCACTTATGGTGGGCATAACTTCGCACATCATCTGTGTCCACAGATCGGAGAGGAGAGCCAGAGGAGAAGAAAAAGTTTAGAGAACAAGGAAGAAAGGGATTATGAGGAGGGGAGAGAGGGATAAAGAGAGGTGTCAGCACAGAGTTCGTATTATGCTACAATTTGGTGTAAAGACACATCAACATTGTATCACTACGGAGTCAATTCTCTTTCACTTTGTCTCACTGAAGCACACACACACACACACAGAAAAGGACTTTTTTCAATGCATATGATCTACATTCAATGAACAAAGGCATGTCTGTCAAAATCTTTTGCAAAAGAAGAGCATCAGAGCACTTGAACTGTAAAATGTCATTTCCCATCTCATGGGCCATTTCAATTTGACAGCTGGTCAACTTTCTCTCCTGTCTGCCACAACCAGAATTCAGACACAAGTTTTCACCTTCCCTCCCCCTTATTCTGTGATGCTGTACCACATACACCTTCATACTGGATTAGAAGAGATGGAAAAATCGACAACAATGCTACCCAAACAATTAGATATAATAAAGACACATATAATATAAAGAAAAAAGACAGTCAAGTTGGATGTTGGGGTTTTGTTGCCAATTTAGAACTTAGGTTGTGTGGTTTCCAGTTTTATTCATGTTCTATCAATAAATATACTCTCTGAGGTCAAAAGAATAAGTTGTACGCAAGTTGTACATAAGCTGTACACCTTCATTTGCACTAAAACAGCTGACAAAGGAAGAAGGCAATGGGCAAGACTTCAAGTGCACTTACAGCATGATTTGGTCTATATGCTTTGCAGACACGAGGCCATTGGCTGTTACAACAACTTATTGACTAAGTAGAAAAGAAAGCAAAGCCAAATCAGCAGAACCTACTTAATGGTTCCTTCTAGTGGTTAACTACTGCTGAGATACTTTGTGGACTGGTTTTCTACTCCCTTGCCCTGAGGAGACAGTGACTTTAGCCTACATGGTCTAAGGGAGGTACCAATCACTGAGGCAACAAAGAAAATGTAAGCGCAGGCCCTATATGTATCATGTTTTACCTCACAGCAAACTAAGAGAGCTGTGTAGGTTGAAGCTTGCTTGAGCAATGCAGCACCTAACAAAAGCTGGACAGGAAGGCCTGGGGAATTAGAAGCACTCTGCCCACAGAGGGGCTTAGGCCCTGTGGACAGACTGCGAGACAGAAAAGCCGAGAATCATGTGAGCTGGATTTAACATACCTACAAGGAAAGACAACTTACAAATTGGAACAAATAGAGTAGGCACTGAATGGCAGCCAGAGCAGTCCCTTCCTCTTATTTCACAAGGCATATGCTTGCAAAAATTTCTGGGTATTTCAGATCAACCACCCAACACTCAGCTGTATCTCCTAAAAACAGTGCCCAAAAGCAGGACCACGTTTCTTGCACAATAAAAACACAAAGCCAACATGCTATCTTCAATTCCCTACCATTAAAATCCACAATTTAAGATGATAAAAATCATTAGTAGCAGAAGCCAAATTTAACCCAATTTAGCAGAAGCAAAATAAAAACCAGTGCTCCATAATGAGGTCAAGCCACTCAAGCCCAACAATGTTTATGAGGGGGAGGGGACTCTGCATCCATGAGAGGGACTGACAGATGGCAGGTCTAGTGTAACTTAGCAAGGTCATCCCATACATCAAAAAGTAAAGATAAACAACCAGGGTCAGGAAACAGAACCAAGTTGCCTAAAAAAAAGCTTAACCACTTGTTATGATGAGGCAATTTTGACATGCTGCATATGACACTGTAAAAAGTTTTAAAACAGGAACAGTTGGGAATCAAGCAGCAGTGATGATGAATGAAGACATCAACACTGGTTATCTGATAAGGGCTGCTATAGTGTGGTACTATGATGACTGGCTGTGCAAGTAGCAAGCCAAACAGATGGCAGCACTACCACTTTAAAAGAGCTTGACCTTCTACCATTCTGCACTCCTAGCTCCTGTAATTGAGAATAAAGTTGTCATGTGGTAGAGTCTCAGGGAGGGAGTACAGTGTTACATACATGGACTGCAGTATTCTCTCTTGAACAACCATCTGTGATGCTGCCACACACACATTTGAATAAATACTAGTTCACCTCCACCACACTGAAGATACGTTGGCAGCTGCCATGCAACAAGCTAACAGCAGAAGCAGCAGCTACATAGCTATAGCAAATAACCACAGTTGTGCATGTGTTCATATCTCACCTTTGCAGAGTAGTCCAAATTCCTTGGAAGCTAATGTTCACTTTATTTTATGGTGCCAAATAAAAGTCAAGGAATCCCAGGTTCTCCAATAATGAAATATTGCGATGAATCAGGTTTCACAAGCATCCAGAGCCATTCAAAACATATTCAAATCCATTCAGGCGCTGGAATCCATTAAGGCTGTGAAAAGGGTCTTTTCAGCAATAAAGGGAGGAATTCCAAAAGGCCTCAAAGCTAGACCCACATAAAGTGAGCAGGGGGCAGTATTCCAAGTTTAGCAGGCTAACGTAACGTTAGCACGCTAGCAATAAGTAAGCTGGTGTTTCGATGATTGCATAGCTAGATTTGGAAGAAGAGTGGATATCTTTGCTGTTCAAAACAAACCAATCGGCATCTTTATCAATTCAAGTTCAACTCACCAAGTAACAATTCACAACAAGTAGCTAAATGATTACATAGTTAGCTGACGTGGAAACAGCTATAGCCTACTACTTGCTAACGTTAGCTAATTTGAAGCAGAATTCTTTGGCTTGAAGTCAGTTTTAAAGTAGACAGCTAGCTAACATTAGCTACTAGCCAGCTAGGTAGCTATCGCCTGCTACTTTCATATACCAAGTTAGGTAAGACAACGTCAGGTAGTTCACAAAGTATATACTCTATTTCGGACAAAACTAGACAACATGTTTAAATATCTTACAGTAATTTATTTTACATATCATAAAAGACTAAAACGAATAAAAAAGACCTGAAAAATATCTCCAAAGCCGTGGTGTAATGATTAATCTGTCAGGCAACGTTAGCGCTTCAGCTAACGTTAGCTTCCCGTCGTTTGTGTTGAGCCGCGTCACCACATCATCACGGCTTGACTCGGAAACTTCAAGCTAACATTTAACGTTAGCTAGCTTTTCGTTCGTCTGGAAAATCCAAACCACAAATAAAAACTCGTATCCCCGCGTTTTTGTCCGAGTTCCTTAGGTTCTTTCGGTATTTCCAACAGAAGGTCCGTCGGTGCGGGTCCTTCCCTGTCGCCACTGCCTGCCACCCTCGGCAGTCGGGACAGCCAATAGTAGGCTCAGGCTAGCACAGCATTCACTTTTCATTAGCCTGCTAATCTGAAGCTTTCCACGGGAAAAGAGGCTGAGCTGCCCAGGTTGGCAACAGGAGGAAAAGTAAAGGCAAGGCACCAGCACATTCAGTTCCTATGGGGAGATAAGTGTTCCATTACCAGAAACCAGTCAGGTAAAACCAACAAGCAAAACAACGGCAACAACAACATTAATAGTAATAATATTGATTTATAT
>OMKZ01018960.1:17617-38817 GCA_900302535.1 Neoniphon sammara
CCGACACACCCAACAGATGTGTGTGGTAGAGGGGAAAGAGGGTGTGTGGAGTGTGTGTGTGTGTGTGTGTGTGTGTGTGTGTGTGTGTGTGTGTTTGTGTGTGAGAGAGAGAGAAACAGTTTTTGCAAGAATAAAGGAAGAAATACAGATTAGATAGTGGCTGTTATACCTCAGACCTCTGATCTATTATGAATAACTCAAACAATTTAGAGAAAGTTCTGAATGGACTCCTAATTTTTATTGGAAACAGTCTGTTTTACACAAATACTGATAACCTCTTAGAGGCCCCATATTTTTTAAACTAACACACATAGGAAGTTGGGTCATATGAATAGAAAAGCACTCAATTAAACTTTAGCTGATGCAATATCCTTGCAACAGCTGATACTGGGACTTCATTTTTTTTTTTTTTTTTTACCGTATAAAATGTTTCTGAATCCCCATATTTGCATGATTGCGACATTTATCTATGACTTGGCTGTAGTCACCCGGGTTTGAGGCTAGAGACATTCCAACACACATGGACAGCACAGTGAGAATCACATGTCACCACCCTTGTGGATTATAAGATTACAGTCCTTTTCAATCACTGAATGAGATTAATTTGATACAAAGACTTTTATTCTTTGGGTGAGACTTTCACGGAACTCCTGTGGGGTTTCCTTGTCTTACATGCGCTGATTATATGTCTTTGGTCTTGTCTCAGTTTTTATTATTCACAGGCGTAGCCTTTCGGCTTTACTGACATCTGAACCTTTTGGTTAACTATCTGATGGAGTTATGGGTATGATGCAAGTGGTGCTTTCATGTCACATGGTGCTGAATATTGGTAATTGACCTTTTTATAGGCTATCGGCTATTTTTATAGTTTATAGTTTTTTAGTTTTATAGTTTTTTTTTAATATGAGAATATTGTAGGGGTATCTCATATAGTCTACAATGCCTTAACTCCTCAATACCTGATTTTCCTCAAATTTTCCAGTAAACGGTTCAAAGCTAGAACAAAAGGTTTTTCCATTTGTACAACAATGTCACATACATATTGCATCTGCTGGTTGCAGCTTCACTGAAGCTACATCACACTTATATTGAGTGAAATATTCAAACCCAAGATGCCATTGTGTTATGGCTGCAGCATAGAAAATATCTACATGTCTTGTGCATCATTTTATACACAAACTTTGGAAACCTTGGAATCTCCACTGAAATTTATAATAAAGTTGGTCTGATTGGGTTTGAAGAAAGCTTGGTCACACAGCAATGATGAACCCACCGATGGGTAGTAAAGGGTTAAGAAGTCAACATATAATTAATTATTTATTAGAATTAATGATTAAGTACATAGCAAACCCACTGTTTTAGAGTCAATTTTAATGTGCAAAAAAGGGATTAAAATTAAGGCTTTTATTACAGAAAGTTTTTTTTTTCCCCAATGCTTCACCCAGTCAGTTGTGTGAAGAACATGACTAAGCACCCAGGATCCTCTGAGGGCCTCTTCTCGCCATGCAGAGAGGAAGGTATTGTTCACCCAGCTCTCAAAGGGGCCCTGCCTCTGAGGAATGGCAGGCATGCAGAGGGGAGATCAGGTACTGGCAAACTGCATCTCTCCATCTTTTATACTTGCATACGGCATCTCTCATTTTATTCTATTTATCTCTCTATCTATCTCTCTATCTATCTATCTATCTATCTATCTATCTATCTATCTATCTATCTATCTATCTATCTTATCCTGGAATGCCCTCTCTCCTTGTCTGTCTGCCTTGCTTCTTCCACCTCTCTGATTGGAGGCATCTGGCTGCTGTGGATGGCAGAGCCTGGAACAAAAGCTGTGAGTGTCAGGGGAACGGCAGCTTTACGACCAGACCAGTGGGATGCAGGGGGCTCCTCACGCCAGATACACTATCACACACATTTTGCACAATAACAGCTGCGGGGCACGGACGAAGGCACTGGAAACTGGCAAGAATTAGACAACTGTCGCTGGTTGGCAGCTGCGGTTGGGAAAGCATTTTTGATTGCAATCTGGCAAAAAAATTGGGCACAATGATTCATGATTCATTGAATTTTGCAATGCAATATTTCATAAAGAGCGTCGTTGTGATGAATGCATTGGTTTATGAAAGCTGAGTACAGATAGTCCTCGCCATATATACTGGAATGTCCCAGCCAATTAGGAAAGTGCCTGGCTCCTTTCATCAGCGCGATCACATTAACATGAGCGGCTTATTAAACTAAAGTTATGCAGTGAATCACCCCAGATCAGAGCAGGTCAATCTGTATCAAACAAACAGCGCACAGGAATTAGACTGACTAATGTGAATCAAAACAAACCCAGAGCAGAGAGACGGGACATGTTTGGAAATAGCATGGGAATAGGGGCCTTCTTGAAAATGCGGGGGCAAAGCTGAAGAACTGCAGGTCAGGATGAGAATTCCTCAGAAGCTGAAAGAGAAACAAAATCTCGTTCAGCAGACAGGGGCATGTGGTGCATGGCAGAGAGCCAGAGAGCCAGGCATCAGTGTGTGATAGACAAGCTGTCTTACATATGGAGCTGCATTGCAAGCTGAAGTTGTGTAATAATAATAAATGGCATTCAAGCCTATTTCACCCATTTTTAAAAAGATGTTCTATGAGACTGCATGCTGCATTGGCTCATTAGCGGATTGCAAAAACAAAAACTAATACTGGCTTGTTGGGAAATGTTGAGTCAACAATTGATGGGTCTTTTTATCAAAAAATTATAAATATGAAATAAGTGAGTGTCATCAATATATATTTTTTTTCCCTCAAAATCCTTGTAAAAGCATCCTCAAATCATCATCAAGTCAAAAAAAAAATATTCACAGGTTTCAGGTTTTGCATTTTTTATTTTGTTACAAAGGTCTTTCTGTCTTTTTCTTATTTTTATTTAAATCTTTTAAGCATCAACTATACTGGCTTTAACATCCTTGCTTTCCTTCACCACTTTGCCATCCACCAGAGTCTGAGTGACAGTGACCACTTTCGTCTGAACCGTCTTCTTTGGGTCAATTGCATCCTCAAGCCTGAAACACAGAGAGACAAAGGAAAACAAGATTTAGCTCTACAATAACATAACTCCTTCATGTCACTATCTTAGCCTCAAGTGAGAGGAAACTTTATTTTCTCAGCTGTATTTGTATCTGTCTTTTGTTTTTAAGTTATTTGAATAAACAGTTGAAATAATTAGCAATGGGAAAGGTTTTAGTACAGAAGAGGACATGTGCCTTTTGCTTTACATATCAGTGTAGTCTCATTTGATGTTTGCATGAAACTAATTTGAATCTAATTTGTAAATACAATGAGTTTCCCTGAGCTGAACAAAGGTTGGACGTTGGTCATTTTAATACATATGAATGCTTTGCTTTCATAGAATTTAACTGCAGTTTTCACTCTATTACATAGTATCTCATGTGTAGCGCTCATCTTCCACTCATGCTTTCTGCTTCCTCTCCATCCACTCACCTGAAGTCTCCTCCAACCTCCAGCAGCCTCCTGTACTCAGCGATCTCGGCCTCCAGCTTCATCTTGATGTTGAGCAGCAGCTCGTACTCGCGTGTGTGCTGCTGGATGTCGGTGCGGATCTGAGTCAGCTCCGCCTGCAGCCTCAGGATGATCTCGTTGTACTTCTCTATCTCCATGTTGTATCGCATCTCTATGTCACGGAGGGTGGCTTCCAGGGACGCTTTCTGTCAGGGGTTGGAGGAGAGAGGAATACAAGTTTAACTAATTGATGCATTGAAGGAATGAGAAAGCAGCCTGCCAACCCAATTAGTTAGGCGCTCAGTTCCCAATTCTTCCAGTGGAGCGGTTCAATGGCCGAACAGTAGAAGACTGGAGTTGTACTTAGCAGCTTTTTAGTGTGAATGTGTGTAAATAACTAGTGTTTAAAGCAGGACAATGCTGAAAACAAGCATAGATACTGAGCAGATCTTCCCTGGTATCTGTAGATAAATGTTAGGGTCTTTGCTAGAATTTGAAATAAAGTTCTGTGTGTTTGAACAAAGCTCAGCCACAGAGCATGCATTTGTAATGATGACCCACCAATGGGACCGGCAGGACTGAAGAGGGCAAAATTACAGAGGCTGAGGCATAAACATATGAAAAGTAAAGAAAGAAGCTCCTACCAGACTAAGCTGGGACTGCAGTTCAATTTCCAATGCCTGATACCTCCTCCTGGTCTCACTTATCACAGTTGTGGCCTCCTTCAGAGCTGCTGAGCTCTCGGTCACCTGGACCTGCACCTCTGTTATCTGGACACAAGAACAAACAGATACACATGTAGACACAGGCAATTAACCCAAACTAAACCATGTGCTGAACTACTGTTGATAGATTCATTCTGTTTCCTTCACTCTACCTGAGATTCGTGCCATGCTTTGAGCTCCTCCTGATTTTTCAGCGCTATCTTCTCATACTTGGCCCTCATCTCCTCCATGATCCTGGCCAGGTCCTGTCCTTTAGGAGCGTCAACATCCACACGGACTCCCACCTGGCTGATCTGGGCACGCAGCTCAGCAAGATCCTGTTGAAGGGGAAATAGTCAGGGAGTGATTTCCTGAAGAAGGTTAGCTTGGGTTATCCTGCACAAAGAGGTTAGGGCTCAAAGAAATTGCTCAAGTGTCAGGTAATAACAGTAACTGCTCTCCATTCATTGTCTAAGGCAAATTCTTATCTAGGTTCCCTAGTTTAGGGTCCTGAATAGTGACCCTTACTTTAGAGGGCTCTTTTTCCACAAATAACCTTTTAATAGCAGTGTCAGCAATTAAATAACAGTCTTGGGAAAGTATTTCCCACGTTAAGTATGTGCATTTTATCTGGATTATCAAATAGTTTTTTCCTGTCAAAGATGTCTTGTGTACTTTTGTTGAGACTATTTCATATAAATAATCTCTGACTGGTCTTCCTCACCGCCTTGTGGTTCTTCTTCAGGTTGATTAGCTCTTCCTTCAAAGACTCAATGTCGGTTTCCAGGTGCATACGGATTACGTTGGTGTCATCCAGAATCTTCCTGAGTCTCACCACATCAGCCTCCACTGTCTGACGCATAGCCATCTCATACTCCATCCTATTCAAAGACAGGGAAAAAAAATCTGATTGGTTATAATTGTGGACCCTCTGACATTTAGGTTTAGGTTGTTCCTGTTCGTATGACCAGTGAATCATTTTCTAGTTTGGGGTTTACAAGCAGTCCTTCATTAATGGAGCTTGCGGCTATTACATGTAGGCGTATAGTGAAAATGCTTAGGTTGGGAAGTTTAACCTGTTTCATTTTGAACACAAAGCTGAACACTCACTTGACTTTGAAGTCATCTGCAGCGAGACGTGCATTGTCGACCGCAGTGGCAAGTTGTGCATTGCCCTTGATCATGTCCAGTATCTGAGGGAAAAAGTAAAATAGATTTTTTTTGTTCATCAGTGTGAGAAACAGATTTGATGCATTTCCCAATACTGTAATGTTCAGTTTTATGAACTGTATGGCCTTTGATAGCATGCTGTAAATCATGTCAGCCAGAATTGGACAAATACTGCCTGTCATGGAGATAAAGATGATGATTCAGAGTACAGGTAATAAATGTTATGAAATCAATCGGTGAGAGGGTTGCATGAGCTCTTTGGAGTACGAGGGTTATGGTTTCACAGAGCTTAAGGAGCCCCTCTGGCAACCTCTTGATCTCAAAATGCTTCCTGAAAAAGAAAGTGACATATGCAGTTCCCTCCAAGCACACCTTGGAACTAAATCATTGGTTTTCCTGGTAACAGGAAACAGGAGTAACAGCTAATTACAGACAGCTGGCACAACCAAAACAGGGCCTAATGAGCCTTTTGCATATGTGAGACTCACACTCAAAAAGATTGGTGTGATCTGCATGTGTCACTTTATTTTTCAGGAATAGTTTTGAAAATCATGAGGAGATCATGAGGTCACTGGAGGGTCTTTTTAAAATGAATTACTCCAGAGCACAATTATTTTTGCCTGTAAACCATTTAAGAATACGCTGATGTAAATCTTCTGGTAAGGCTGAAGTTATATTAAATTTTCATGCTAATTTTCATGGTCATTGGTATCTTGGTCAGTATAAAAGCCCACTAAAAATGACCATGAAAGACTTCCAAAACACACATTTTTATGCAGTAGCTTGCCATCGCTACATCGCCTGGCACAGCATTTGCAAAACTTTTTGGGCCCTGGTGTGAAACAGAGGAATGTATTTAGCAGTGATCATGCCAAATACTGTCCCAAGAGGCTCTTGGACCAATTTTCTTTTCTGACAATCACTGTAATACCTAATAAATAGAACCCAGAGATCACTCTTGCTCTTTTGCAATCTGTGTTGCATTTTTGGAATGATGTCCCAAAACCATAAAGATAGGTAATCTTAATCTTTAAATTAACTAACTGATTGATTCATTTGTTGTTCCCTTGGACGAGTACTCACTTTGGCCCTCAAATCCTTGATGATGGTGTTGTACTTGCTGTAATCTCTCTCCTCAGAGGGACCTCTCTTCTCGATGGCCTCCCTGATCTTGATCTCCAGCTTGCTGTTGGCATTCTCCAGGCTCCTCACCTTCTCCAGGTAGTTGGCCAGGCGGTCATTCAGGTGCTGCATAGTTGCCTTTTCATTCCCGATGGTGAAGGACCCATAACCGGACTCTGAAGACTGGTAGTCGAAACCACCACCGAAGCCGCTGCCTACCAATGTGCTGTAGGTAGCAGTGGAGATCTTGGTCCCATAGCCCCCTGCTCCTCCACTGACACTGTGGGCATAGCCCATCCCCCTCTGCACGGGGGCTGTGACTGAGCGGTATTGCACCGGACCAAGAAGTTCAGCACTGCGGCGTTTAATCAGGGGCTCCATTCTTAGGAAGTGTGGTAATCAATGAGAGGGCAAAGCAGTCCGTCTGACCAGAGAGTGGAGGTGGAAACAGTGTCATGGTGTCTTATATACCACTCTGAAGAGGCTGTATTCCTCCCTGCCACTCCTGTCCTATCTATATGGCTTTTTTACCTTTAGCCTTGTTGGGTAGACTCTGTCCCTCCACACCCACTATAAGCCCATGGTATCACCAGTCAAGGCAAAAAAGGAATGCCGACTGTATTGGATTGATAGTTCATAGTAAATAAGCAGTATCTAGTATCCAAAACAGTCAAACCAAGGGAAGGTTAATGATTTACACTATGTGGTTCATGGTTTATGTTTTACATTTATGATTATGAACTTTGAGGTATAATCGAGTCACAGGCCTAAGTCTTCACTTGTTCATAGTTTTAGCAACAGCCACTAACAGAGAGTTTGGGAAGTTCTAGCTAATCAGAAAAGATCAAGATCAGATGATCAATCAATTAGTAGATTATTAATTCTATACCACTGGCTCTGGGTCTACTAACCAATGGATGGTTATATCTTTGACCCAAATTTTGTGACATATTTTCATGGAGACTGAAAGGCCATCAGCCATTCCATTGTCTTCCATTTCCTTTTAGTGTCATCACATTTTCATTTGATTAATTTCGATATTTCCTGTCTTGTTGTGAGAATAAAACCCCATATGTTGCAATATAACACTTTTTTTTTGTCACAAAATAAACCCATGACCACACCAAGACATTTTTTTTTTTTGGAATAGACTTTATTGAAGAGTCTGACCATTACAGCACATCAGGCAGATTTAACTGGATAGAAAGAAAACCAAAGGTGATGAAATATAAAAATACTTGTACGCTACAAAACAAAGTTTAATTTGATGCCTTTGTTAGCTTGAAATATCAAACATCTATTATTTTGGTTAAAAAAAAAAAAGAAGCTCTCCAATTCTGACCATTTGTAAACGTCTGTACTCCTTAATGGATGAGGTCAACACACAAACACATAAGAAAAAGACGATGATGAAATAAATAAAAGATGAATTAGTTTTCCTCTAATCCAGTTTGCATCAGCCAATTGAGTGTTAGTGCTGCATAACCACAAAGTGGTTCCAACCAGTGGCGGTAACAACTTGGATTCTTATGGTTAGTGCTGCATGATGAAGTGAAAAGAACCAATTGAAACAAGTTTCGAGCAAAATGTATTTTAGCCAATGGTATGTTAGTGTTGTGATGAAGTGATGTTGACAGTCAGCTGATGACCAGGTCTTCAGAGGTTCTTGGTCTCTGTGCTGGAGGAAACCACCTTGCCGTCCACCAGGGTCTGTGTGACGGTCATCACTTTGGTCTTCACTGTTTTCTGGTCCTCTAGAGCATCCTGGAGCCTGAAGGGAAAAAGTTCAAAAATAAATTACTTGACAGGTAGCTTCCACCGATAGATTTCAACACAATTTTGCAGTCAATATCAATCTTATATCATGTGGTTTTTCTAGGCTTACAAGTTTATGAATATTCTTTTCCCTGTCATCGCTATGCCAGCAGCAGTCCACACTCACTTGAAGTCTCCGCCGTCCAGCAGTCGCCTGTATGTTGCGATTTCGGCCTCCAGCTTCATCTTAATGTTGAGCAGGGCCTCGTACTCCTGTGTCTGCTGCTGGATGTTGTTGCGCAGCTGTGTGAGCTCTGCCTCCAGACTCAGGATGATGCCGTTGAGAGACTCAATTTCCATGTTGTAACGCATCTCTGTGTCCCTCAGTGTACCCTCAAGGGATGCTTTCTGTTGGTGATTGAGAAAGAAAAAAAAAAGAAAAAAAGGAAGAAAGACATTAAATAAGTAAGTAAGTAAGTAAGTAAGTATGTAAGTAAGTAAGAAAGAAAGGAAGAAAGAAAGAAACACAGTGGAAAGAATGGGTTAAAAACTAGAAACAAAGCTGGCTCGCTATGCAAGCACCATAGCGACAGGTCACCTGAGTGTGAAGGCTGTGTCAACAAAGTAAATGGCAGTGTGTTGAAGTGAGAGTGCTGAGTAAAGCCTTGCAGCGAGCAAAGATAAGCTTGTATTGAGGTAAATGAAGTGTGTGCTAACTGAGGGGCTCTCACCAGGCTCTTCTGTGACTCCAGTTCGATTTCCAAGGTCTGCAGCTGTCTGCGCAGGTCGTTGACCTCTGTCTGGGCACCCTTCAGGGCCTCTGTGTTCTGGGTGACCTGAGTCTGCACTTCTGTCATCTGAAGGTTGAGATTGCACTTGGTGATTAACTTTGTATTGGGATTAAAGACTAATTAGTCAAAAACGTTGTGGTGAACAGTCTTCTCTGTTTCTCTGATGATCCGGAACATCTACCTGAGATTCGTGCCATGCTTTGAGCTCCTCCTGGTTCTTCTGTGCCATCTTCTCATACTTGGCCCTCATCTCTGCCATGATCTGAGACAGGTCCTGTCCTTTGGGAGCGTCAACATCTACCTGGACTCCTGACTGGGCGATCTGGTTACGAAGCTCCATCACCTCCTAAAGAAAGAATGAATGGAAGAATTGTCATACATTATGAAAAACTGGGGTCTTTTACCATAGGTGGAAACTAGCCTTTGTTGCAGACTCTGGCAGACTTACAATGCAGGAGAATATGGAATATTGTCAACGTGAAGTAAACTAATAATCATTTGAAGTACCTAGGACATTCCTGAGATCTTGTGGATCATAACACTTAGGAATTCCTTTAATTGTGCCGTGACCCAGCTCTGACTCCGACCATAATCTCATGTTATGGTCAGGTAAGGCTGGGTGTTGGCTTATGTATTTGGATGATAGTAATTTGAATTCTGCGGTGTTTCTCTGTTGCCAAATGTGGACAGAGCATTTATGATGAGGCTTGCCACAGAATTCACATATTTCACATTTACTACAAAACCTTCCTGTTCTCACTAAAGTCTTTAGCGTGAGGATAATGCCTTGCAGCTTGCCGGGTTGGGTCAGCTGCAGTTGTGGTGTAGCCAGTTATAGACTCTAGAGCACACACTATATTTTGTGCTTTAGGGAATGATTGAGATGAATCAGCAATCAAATATTTGTCCAGGTCTTGAGGCTGTAGGTGTGAGTGTTTGAACAGACACATTAGTTTAGGACAACACACCTACCCTGAAAAGCCTTTGACCAAATGTGTGACTTTCAGAGATAAGTCTATCATGTGGAGTTGAGAGCATTGTTCATTGTTCATCTGGTGAAGTGTTACTACTGAGATGTGAACGTAGTCACACTCACATAGTCGTGGTTCTTCTTCAGGTGGATGAGCTCCTCCTTCAGGGCTTCAATCTCGCTCTCCAGGTTCATGCGGCCCATGTTGGTGTCATCGATGACCTTCCTCAGACCCACAATGTCGGCCTCCACAGACTGGCGGATGGCCAGCTCAGACTCATACCTGCACACAGCGTGGAACAGAACCGTCAGGACCATGGTGTAGCGAATCATATTTTCGGTGATTTCTACATTTTTAATTCTACTCATCTGGGTTTGCTATGTTGAATACAGCTATATTACCCAGTATCCTAACAATAAAGCCGAGGCTTTCATGAGATGTAATACACCCTCTGGTGACCTCAACTCTTTGGCAACAATGGGTCAAGTGACTTATGCTGCAACTGCGACACCTCTATAGGATGTGAAGGTTGTGATGATTCATAACCAGCAGAGAAACGACTCCCATTGCATGATATTCATCCTACAACTATTCAGCTATAAAACAGGGTGTTCCAGCAGCTGTCTGACTTGAGTTTACGTGTCTTAGTAGTTCTCTGGGATGGTCTTACTTCACTCTGAAGTCATCAGCCGCCAGGCGGGCATTGTCGATGTTCAGCACCAGACGGGCGTTGTCAATAGTGGCATCAAACACCTAAAACAGGATTAGACCACAATGGAGAAGATTTAGATTGTGAACAATACATTTAGATTAAGTCAGTGTAGACAATCAGACCCAAACACAGATGAACTTTTACACAAAGAGCTGACAAAAACAGAAAATATTTACAGTCACTGTCCATAACTTGGATTCTGCCATGTTTAGTCTTCAAATCCTTCCCTTTCAGGCAAATAAACCAATGCAGGATATTTGTTTTGTCTATTGCTGGAAATGAAATCATAGCAATAAAAAAGCTTTTTTTCATTCATTTCAAGTTATTTCATCTGTTATTGTGTCTTAAATTGCTGTTTTTCTTAAAACAAGTGGAAAACATCTGCTAGTAGTGTGAGATGATTTCTTTTGTTGTTAATGCAGTTTCACTTGTTTCAAGAGTTTCCTTGAAACAAGACAAATTTATCCTTAAATAAGGGAAAATACAGAAACCACTGGCACATTTTTTTCACTTACTTGATGAAGTGACTTTTTAATATGAACATTTCTCACAGTGCACACACAAAAGCTGAGTGTACAGACATCCGTCCATGTAACAGGTGTTTATTACAATGAGATAAGTCTTGTAAATAAATGTTTGCATAAGCAAAAGTGCCATTGTACATGTTTAAGGAAATGAGGACAGTGCTAGGGCTGGTTTTAAAAGCCAGATGGTGCCAGTATTTGCTCAGCATTTACAGTACAGTAGATAAGGGTTGGGATGAAGGCGATCGGAGACATGGGAGGCATACAGGTGGCAAAGTCCATCAACCAATCATTAACTGCCAGGCAGCAGCTGTCCACTGGCTGCTATGGAACAGGATCTTTCCTGTCAGCACGACGGAGGCAGGTGATTTGCATGAGTTTGAGTTGGGTGGTGGCCGCGGTGTGTGTCTGTGTCAGTGTGTTTGTGTGTGTGTTTGCAAGGATAGATGAGCGAGCATGCTTTTCTGGGTTGGGCTTCCTGTTGCTGCTGGCATGAGAATCTTTGTTTTCTCAGAGGGGGCTGAGGTGGAGGGCACCCTTTGAGTACTCATCAGTTTTGTATCACACCAAAAGGAAAATAAAGCTGTTATGACCCTGGGCTGTTAGGGTTGGGGTTATGAATGAGTCAAGGCCATTGGCTGTTTGTAGAATAAACAAGGCTTTCAAAAAACTTCTCATCTTAGCAAAGAGGGTTTTTCTCTGTTTCCCTTTATACTCATAATTTTTGTCATATTTTCAAGAGAAGGTTTGCTGACCTTGATGCTGGTATCTTTCACTCCCTCAGAGAAAAGATTAGAAAAAAAAAGTGTTGCCTTGTCTAGTATAAATACATTCACGGGGAGACATATGGCAATACTGCCTTTCCAGAGTAAATCTGCCACAGCAGACATATAGTAATTCACATTTTGGTGTTTCTCCTGCTAGACCTCAACCATAACAGTGTGACTGGAATGTTCCTTTTGAAAACAGCACTTGATTTACTTTTCCCAATAATAAAATGTCACTTTAAACCAAGCATGGTAGCATGTAGGGTTGTGTACACAGTCCAGTTCTCTCTCATTGCAGTATTTTCTTTTCCTGCATTTAAATGGGGCAAAATCCAGAATGAATGATTAACTAATTTGCCTGGTTGCCCAATACCCCCACTCACTTGCATGTATTAACTGCATTGGAGGAAGCTGAATGGAGCACATCAGATAAATGTGAGGTTAAACATACTATTGGATTAATCACTTTAAAATTAGGCAGAGCTAACAAGCTCCACCTTAAAGGTTCATTGTGAACTTACATTTGATGCCTGCCTTATGAACTGCAAGAGCTCATTTACATCACACGTTGCTAAGGGGTAAGTTATTAACTTTTTGAACTGTCATCAGAACTGTGACAAAAAAAAAAAAAAAAAAAACTGACAAAGAATTCATTCAGGTGGACATGCTTTAGTTTGTTTAGGTTCCATCATTTGAAACCTTGAAATTGTGCTGTGCCAGGTTTCACTTTTTCTCCTCCTCCTCCCTTACCTTACCGGTTTTTGTATTTTATATACACAGTCATCCTTACAGTATGTTCCATCCTGGTGTCCACAAACACAACCATTATGTTACAGTGAATAATGGCCAAATGGCATCTAGTTAGCAAAGCCATGGCATACGGGGTTACAACTTGACCTCTGTCAGTCTCTAAGGTCCCTTATGAAATCCTTCCGTTTGTTTCCCTCTGTTTTCCTGTTTGTCTGACTGGCAAAAGCCCCAACATTCCTTTTCCATACCGCTTTCGTTCCAGTCCTCGGCCCCCTGCCTATACAGCAGCAAAGGAGAGGGGGACCAGCGAGGACTGAGCTTGAACCCCCACTATTAGGAATCTAGAGCTGGTCTGTCACTCAGAGTACCCGGGTCAGGGTGTTCCCTCTGTCTGTCCCACTTTCCTTTACTTTGTAACTCTCTGGTCTCTGAGCTTATCATGAAATAATCATGATAATAACACACAGCATTTTCGATACAGAATACCCTTCCTGCAAGATGTATTGTCCCTCATCTCATGAATCATCCATGCACATTCTTTGGCCTCCCCCTTTTCCTGCCTTGACCCCTCTCCCTGGGTTTCATCCTTCAACTCACCCATCCACATCACTTTCCTCCCTCCCTTCCCACATCCCCTCCTCTTCCTGTAACCCCCTTCCAACACTTAACAAATCAATCCATGAGCATTCTCCTGTCCTCTCTCCTTCCCCCTCCCTCTCACTCACCTTCTTCCTCAGGTCATCTAGGATTGCCTGGTACTTGCTGTAGTCTCTGAAGTCAGGTCCGCTCTTCTCCAGGGCCTCCTTGATCTTAAGCTCCAGCTTGTGGTTGGCCTGCTCCAGGTTCCTCACTGTCTCCAGGTAGTTGGCCAGGCGATCGTTCAGGTTCTGCATGGCAAACTTCTCGTTGCCCATGATGTTGGCGGTCTCCCCGCTGGCGCTCACCTGGATGCTGCTGGAGTAGCCTCCTACTCCGGAGCCCATTCCCAGTCCCATCCCGGCTCCCATGCCACTGCGGAGTGTAGAAACACTGCTGGAGGAGATGCGGGCCCCTTGACCACCGGCCCCAGCATAGATGCTGGCAGCCCTTTGGACTGGTACAGAGGTGCGGCTGATGGCCATAGAGGGAACCCTGCTCGTGGTGGAGGAGCGCCCAGAGTACGTGGTTTTGTAACTCATTGTCGCTGGAGAGTGTGAGACTCAGGGAGAGAGAACGTGAGACAGAGAGAGAGCGAGGCACAGGCCGGGCAGGCAGAAATAGGAGCTCACAGACACAAGGCAGGAGGAGAGGGGAAGCTGTTACAAATATATAAACCTAGAGGGCCCTTGGGTCCGCCCCAGACCACTCCCCTCACCCTGAGTCACCTCCCTCTTTTCCACAGGCCTAAACCACAGGACTCTTCACAGCATGCCTTTGTCCTTTTGAGTTGGCAAATTCAGAATCTGAGACTCCCTGGATTTCTCATTTTCATTCACTTTACTGATGGAGCCTTTTTAAAGTATCTTGGGTATCCATCTATATCATGTCATCTACTTTTTATCTCACTTTAGTATTTGTAATAAATCGATGTTATTCAACAACCTCAATAAAGACATAAAAGCCAATCAAAAGACTTCACAAACATGCTGTAATGTATCTTACAGTAGGTAAGATATGTTCATCTTGGTTTTGGGACAGGTATGAATTTGCAGGCACAATTTCAAAAGCGATGAAATGTTTCCCACTTTACCACCCACATTAGAATGCTTCAAATACATAACGAATAACCTCATACTCCCCCACCCAGAGAACAATTAAATGTTGGGTGCCATCATCTTCTTTGGAATGGTTTATTGAGAAATGGCTTTGGATCTGTCGAAATGATTTAGGATTTCACAATCGTCTTTCATCACTGTTGGTGGGTGAAGTCTGGAACAAACACACCTACGAAGGCAAGCATCCTCACCTGACTAGATGTCTCAGGTTGGAACAAATCATGCCTGTTGCATCACAAAAGCCGCAGCTTTTCAACCCTATGTCTTCTAGGTGTGAGAAAAGTGAAAGACCAGTGACTTGGTCCGCTGCTTGGGCCATGACTCAGCACCTAGCACCGAGTTCCTAACACATATGTGCTTCTGTGCTAAATTCCAGATTCCGAATGGACAAAGCACCCAAGGGCACCTTTTGTGTCCCGAAAAAGTGAACGCTCATAAAATGGTTTTAAATGCAATTTCATGTACGGCAGCACACCAGAAGCACACGTATGAGAACTCCATCCCAAATGTCCATGTCCCAAATAGAGCTTGAAATAATATTTGATTTTCAGAAGTCTTCGGCAGTAACCAGATGTTATGTATGTCTTGTCTCATGAGTCGCCAGACGTGTGTCGGATTGTTCCCCTCCCATTAGAGGATATGGCTCTCAGACTGGTCAAACAAAGGAACAATTACCATGTCTCCCTGGTAGAAATATCGGAACAAAGGCTTCTCTAATGTAGTAAACATATTCAAGAAGCCCCCCTGCAGTTTTTTTAACACAGGCACATTCCCCATGCATTACTTCTAAAGCCACTGGTTATTAGTTTCCAACAAGAGAAAACTCCCACTCTTTTTTTTTTTGTTGTTGTTGCTCCTGTCATTTCTTTGCAGTATTTCCATTTTCTCTTTTGTGTTTTCTCTTGTTGGTGAGTTGATGCCACTCTCAAGAAAAGAAAAAAAACCCCCAGAATGGTTAGTTTATGTCTGTGCGTGTGTCTGCTTTATTTTTAAGGCTCAAGCTATATGTACACAGACACCTATTGTAACTCATAAAGCGATAATAATTTAATGCTGTTTGGATAGTGTTAATTTGTGGGCCCGCCCCATAAGCTATCACAGTTATCTTGTCCTCAGAAAAAGTACCTGTTGAACTGTTTTTGCTATTGTCTGGAGTCGTGTTCAGTCTCATCCTGGCTCAACCTTTTTGTTTATTTTTCAGGAAGGAACATGGAGCAGGATATTAAAGTATGAAAGAGCTCCAGATGAAACAAAAACAACTTGCATACCTTGCATAGTTTCCTTCAGAAGATGTACAAACTAAATGATTTGGAAAAAAAATCCCAAACTATTATGTATTTGACTTATATACCAAATCAATATCAAGATTCAATGTGTATAGCTTTGCTGTTTGCCCATGTCAACAGTTCTTTGTAAATTTCTGGTGAACGGAGTAATTGGTTATTGTGAAACTATTACCAGCAGTGAGTTGTCCTTTTTCCCATGAAAAGACAGGGCCACCCCGGCCCCACAGGATCTTTTTCATGCTCGGCTGCAGTTTCTTGTCAGATCCTGATGGGTGCCACGCCTGCCAGAAAAAACAACAGACGCAGGTACAAAGGCAATGGGGGCTTGGATTTTGCAGTGCACCAAGAAGAAAGATAAGGATGACTGATTTCAAACTCATTGTGCCTATGGTGCCACATAGACTTCAGGCTCCCTGTTTCCCATGTAAACCAGTGGGATGCAATTATGACACTCACAGAGAATAAACTTCAAGTAATAAAACACTGAGTATAATTTACAAACCATCCCAGTTAACAAAGTTTAGTTTAGTTTAGTTTGCACAATTAAAAAAATACACAGAAATTACAAAAGTACAGTAACTACAGTGCAGGAAGAGGCAAAAAAAACCCAAAGGACTTAGAAGCCTCCACCTTAAAAATTCACAAAGTGTGTTTTATCTTTTCTATTCCTTATACTATTCAATTCCTATTGTGGGATGGTACACAAAATAAACACCCACCTCAGGTGAACACTTAGCCGGAGGCTCTTTTAACTCCTCTCTCTTTTCATGAGTTTCCCAATACTTCAAACCCCCTTTACGACTGGAAAAGTTTTTTTGATAACATCCCACTGAAAAGTGTAATCTAATAAGTGATTCATTATTTTGTCATAAGCCTTGGCAGGCAGCGGCTTCTCTAATGGTTCAAAGATTTTGACCCAACATCAAGAATTTCTGTCTTTCATCTCCCTGATAGTCATCGCCCACCATCAACAGTTCCCCTGCCAGGCAGATACTGAGCGCCGCTGCTGCCTTTGTTCCCTTACATGACATTAACAAATTACACATGGTTACGAATTGGGTTAAAACGCCATAAAGTTATCATGTTTTTATATTTGCGCATGGGATATAGACCGGGACACATATGCAAAATTTAAATATTGCTGCTTTTGTGGGTTAAATTTCATAATTCCAGCCTCCATTCTGAAAGCCCACAGCGTTTGGCATGGGAGTGGCATGGAGGGTGAGCTCTGTTTACTCTACCCAGCCAGCCGTTATCAGCCCAGTGTGACAGTGTGCCACCGACCAGGACAGATTGCTGGTTTCCGACAAGATGAATCACGCCTGCTCTGTGTTACGAAAAAGGTGCTGCCAGGTTAGACTTTCTCCTTTGGTGGGTGTGTGGATAGGTGGCGGGGGCTGAACATGCCTTTATATGGTATTCAGGACCTGAGAGTGAAAGCTCTCACTGGGAATGCTGTCACTTTTTCTGTTTGGACAGTGCGCTGTTTGGCTGCAAGGGTTGTGTGTGTTTTGTAATGTTTGAGCAATGCTGCCAACATTGAGGTTATTTGCTGTCCTATGATGGGACATCATTTGCAGCTCACTTGAATTTTGACCTACGGGCTTCTTATTATCAGCTGGAAGTCTTTCATTGTGGAATAAAAAAATGAACCATCAGCAACTGTGCTGGCCTGAGCTGTTAAATGGGACTGTAGAGTTCTTGTTTCAGACAGACCCATCCTCACTATGTTCTGACCTGCGGGGTCAGAAAACACCCACGGAGAGCGTTAAATCAGAATGGCTAGACAGAATCAGAGACCAACCACTGAGAGCTCGTATTTAGAGGCCCGGCTACAGGACGCTCCTTCTGACCTCGGGTCAGATTACGACCGAGCCCTTGGGTGTTTTCCAGTCAACACTTCATTCAGTAGGAGAACAAACCACCATAGATGATTATCTGTGCAGCTCCTGTCAAAACTCCTACACACACAAGGGCCCTCACTCACTCACATACTGTCGACATATCAGCTGGCTGCCTCGTACGCATCTGACGCCTCTGACCAAATGCCTCATTCTGAATGCCAGGCAGTGACATACTGTACGCACAGCTGCTTGATGCCACTATAGTGTAGACTGTAGTGATTCACTGGAACCACAAAAATGGAGACACGAATGTGTAGACGGTTTGCAGGTGTGTGGAGCATTCCTCTCAGGTGTATCGGCCCACATCAGACATCGCCTCATCAATCATCTGCTCTGACACAATCTGATATCGGGAAATGGGTGTATAATATTGCCAAGTGTTTGCATTTATGTGCGCAGATGACAAATTGTCCCAGGGTGTTTTTCCTCCCTGGGTGTTGAACAACAACTTTGTCATCGTGCACTGAGTGAGCTGATGATTACATGACTGACTGCTCCTTGATTTCCAGAAGGCAGATATAGCTGTTTAGGTCTGCAGGGGTGATTAAAGCAGGGCTGTGGTGGTGATGTTTCGGGTGCAGAGGATGAACAGGAGGACAGGCCAGATAGGAGAGGTTTATGAACTTTGGAGGGAATAAAAAAGGAAGTGAGCTATAAACTCATGTCAGTGATCATCGCATGGTGATCAAACAAAAAAAAATATATTGCGGATGTATATTCAAGTTGCCTGCATAAAAACCACTGCCTGATACTATTTAGTGTGACGTTTAACATGAATTTCTGTTATTAACATTTTTGCACACTTTTTTCACAAATCAGCATGTTGGTCATTTCAAATTGGATGTGTTGCACTGTGCTTCATTCCTGGTAGTGAGACAGAAACACTTAAGGCTAATACAGTAACTAACTAGTGCCTGTATTAGCAGATGGGTGCTACAGGTTGAATCGGGGTGTTGCCTGGCTAGCACTTTATTAGATAGGAGGTGTGGAAAGAGGTTTTTAAAGGTGTGTAGATGAAAGATGAGGTCAGAAGTCACTGGCTTAGGTGGAGCCAGGTCAGAAAGTCAGGTACGTGCTTTAAAGGGTGGAGCGATGGAAAAGATGATGAAGTAAAAATGCAGAAGTTCACAATAGAGAAGGGAATTAACAAGTTACGGAATGAATAGGTATTGGTTAATCAAACCAAACTTCATTTTAAGAGCACATTTTGTACAGTCAAGTGCAATGCAATGTGCTTTACAGTTAAACAAAATAAAACATTAGAGAGAAGAAGAGGAAGAAAGACAACAGACCTCTTCAATCTCCATACCAATAAAACTGATCATATTCAAGCATAGAAACAACCTATCTATATCGATATGGATGGAAACATATTACAGAACAAACCTATACAGTTCCCTCATAGTACAGTATGGAACAGACTCTACACTTACAGTGAGATAAAATGATAAAAGTTAGATATAAATGAGAGAAAAAGCCTAAGAAGATGAAGAGAACAAACAAATGGAAGTAATGACTCGCAAGATTGGGACAACATGGGCAGATGTGGCTTATACTGTACATGTGAAAGATTAAGGGAGTTTCAAGCAAAGGAAGTTGGGAGTTAAAGGTCGGGAGTTTAGAGCAAATACCGAGTGCAGTGACAGGAGAATGTATGGAGGGATACGAGACAGAACCAGGCCTGTGAGAAAAGTTACACACTGGTCTCGGGGTGAGAGGTTAATTAGCAGCATGATAAAGGAGAAAGAATTTAATGGGAAAAATTGTGGTGTTGTGCTTGGAAGAAGAAGTGTGTGTGATCCCTGAGCCCCATAAGGTGAAGGGCTGAGGATCTGGGCGTGCCACTTCTGGGAAAGCCAGAGGTGAGTTGAGTATAGATGAACATTAGATGAGCACTCGGAGAAGGGGCGAGGCCTTCCAGGGCTGTGGATGGGAGTAACTGTTACACAACAGGGCTGGGCCAGGATTTTGATGCACAGCAGCTTGCATTGAAAGAAAATGACAGATTCTTCACAATTATTACTCGTACAAGGTCATGGAGGCTAAGAGCAAGCCTCCACACAGCAATACAGCACATGCAAATATGTATGTCCACGCACTCCAACAGATTCCCTCTTTCCCACAGATGCAGACAAACATGCGCCCACACTAAAATGTCGAGTGCATGTTCCCGTTGCTTATTGGACTCTTGTTATTATCTCTCATGAAGTCTCTCTTTCTTTCTCTCTCACTCCCTCTCACTCTCTTTCATTCACACGCTGAGACATTCTTAGTCCCTGCGTCTCCTCCTCTTCGCCATCGCCACCCACATTCCCGCTTGGTAATTGCTCCCAAGCTCCCCTCCCTCTGACGCAGGACGCAGCTATGGGAGGAAAGTTCCAAAACGGGCCCTTCGGTCCCCATGGCGACGGGAAACAAAATTTTCGCCGTTCAGTTTTGGGAAAGCTGCTCGGCGCGCAATGTTATTTTACAATCCCGCCGGGCGCCCGGGATGGGCCCGCGTAGCCACTTCTTGGCAGCGCCCCGTGGAGTCAACACACTACATTTCACAAGCGTGTGCAAGAACACACTGCAGTAGCCAGGGCTCCAATTTTCAGAGCGTCCCTGCTTCCCTCTGCGCTTGAGCTGCTGGGTCGGAGATCTCAGACACAATGGGTTCATTTGAGTGGACAAGGCACAGTGTGAAAAAAGTACTCTCAGTCTCAGTCAAGGATAAAAAGAATGAAGAGAAGGGGGTGAGTCTGGGTCTAAAGAATGCCAAAACTGGCCGAGTTCAGCTCTGAGAAGAATCAGCCATTGATTGGGATGTGTTTGTGTGGTAAAATGGAACAAAGTCTTCCTGGTCACAGCACAAGCTTTTGATGTCGGTCCATTTACTTGTGTGTTATCCATCCTGAGGAGCCTGTTGTCATTCTACACATGGGGATCATCGTAACAAGAGCTGCTCAAACTGAATTGAAATGTTAAAAGATTAGTGTCAGATTATTGTCGGCTACTGAGCAATGTGCAGTCACCTTGGAAACTAGTAGAAATCATCAAAACAGCTCATACATGGGGATTATTATAGCCTGTCATGTGCTTTGAGTATTCACAATCATCTCAGCCAGAAATTCAACGGGATTAACTGGTATTCCCCTATTTCCCTAGTTTCCATTGGTTTGCTATATCAGTCCCGCCTGTTAATTTATTTTGCAAACTCTGCGTCTATTTCAGGTGCAGAGTGACTCATACGTCCCGTGTAATTACATCCTGACTGACCGGCAGCCGGCGACCAGATTGCAGAGTAAATGGGACGTGCAGAGAGGAAGGCCATTTCTGGGAAATCCCTCTGGCAGGGGTATCCCCATACCAAGGAAACCCTCTACTGTATATTCCCTCCTCCTTTTCGACACACTTAAACATTTCCCCATACCAAGGAAAACCTCTATATGCCTTCCCCCTCCTCCTCAGTATAGGCAGACGTTGTTAACGGTCGCAGGCACTTCT